>DWNE01000024.1:0-48657 GCA_018249875.1 Cecropterus toxeus
GCGTTTAATTAGAACAAATTGTCCTCAGTGAAAGATAGGAGCTACACTTATTTCTAAGAAACTTACGGAATGATATTAGATCACAATATCATGTTATAAAAAAATAGATTTTTCATCCGTGATATTCACAAGCAATAAAAATCATGCCATTACTTTTTAAGTTACAGGTACTTCTTAAAGCGCTTTATAGATAAATATGTATTAGATGCAGGAGCCCAGGAACATTCTCAATTAAATTTTATGATAAACGCGCGTATTCTAATATTATTATTTACTGTAGGTAGTTGCCAAGTTTGCTCATAACTCTAAGATAGTTTCAAAATGTCATTGATAAGCCTAAATAATGTAGTTTGTTTTCATATAAATAATGTAAGTATGCTTTTAAAACTAGATCTCAAGTCTTTCTAATACAGGCTATATTCGCTTACAAGTCGTCTATTGTAACAAATTTCTTTTGTTACAAGTACGTTTCGTAGTAGGTACCAAACTTGCAATTCATCTTAGCAACTGAGTTTTAAATACTCTTTCCTCAACTGTTTGGGATAATAACGGAGGTTTTTGTTATCTCTTGAATACCTATTCATTTTTATTGCTCCGTAAGAAATTGTTATTGTAGCAATGCAGAAAGTGTAATTTTGTAGAAAGTTAAGGAGTATAGCCAAAAATAGTTTTTAAAAATATATTTTTTAAAACTATTTTTGGGTGTGTTTATGAAATACATACATCACTGGAAGTATGTTTGACCAAATGTATGAAGGGTTAAATGTAAATAAAATGAAATTACGGTATATTTTTCTAAATTATTTATTCCCTCTATCATTCTTCCTTTTTTGATAATCTTATAATATCTTAGCTCTATTTACAATTTGTATAAATTAAAGTAGTAATAGTTATATTTTACAGTACGCTACTATTGTACAACACGCTTTCAAAACTGAAAGACTTGACTACTTCAATGCTAACACTTTCAATAAATGAAAGATTTTACAGGAATCCCAAGGCCGAAGGCGTGAATAAATGAAAAAACAAACAAGTATTGTTACAAAAATAACAACAAAATTTTGAAATGGTAACATTACTGATTTTCTTTTTGGAACAATTTATTAAAAAACTAAACAAAAGTTGATCTCAAATTTACAATCAATATAGAAACTCAACACCAAGTACCAAACGGGATAATAATTTAGCAATAGGAAGAAGAGTGCCGCCATCACACCACAGATTACAACAACGAATAAATTAGTTTTAAATTAAATAAATGGCACAAACCAAATTCTACGATCTTATTCGGTACATGGTGATGCGAATATATTTAACAAATTTCGATTGAAATATATACATTAATAACAAATATAAAAAATTCGCTCGCAGATTTGCCGATTAATCACGATTTTATATAACCAAATACAAATAATATAATCAAAATAACTCTATGATGGAAGCAACTGACCGTTGTGCAACAAAAGTACTTTCGCCTCTGCGTAACAACATAATGGCAATCAAGTAATCGCTAAATAACATCGGTGGAGATCACAATTAAACGATATACTTTAATTTTATATAAATACAAAATATACATACTCGTACCTACACATACCACCTAACAATACAACAGCAACTTCAATGCAATATACCCATCTATATTGATGTGAAATTGATATGATTACATTAGGCTTAACAGGAATTACGTAATAGTTAACAGAATGCTTCATAAATAACTCGATCCGCGGATCGCACGACGTTCGAAACGGAAATACTGAAAGCCCATAGCTGTCCTTTCACAACAAAGATGGTCTATCGTCCCATGGGTAGATCACAAGAACGCGATATCAGTCTCACTTATTCTGTCATTACGATTTTTATACGACTATACCACAGCTCGTGGGCGCCCGAATACCAATATAGGAGCGTGGTGATACAATAATATTCCATTACAGTAACCTGTCACGCTCCTATAGTAGTACGGGACTCCCACTTTATAAATTAGTAGGTCGGTGGGGTGCGGGCCAGCCGCCCCCGCCGCCCTTTTCTATAAACACTAAAATAAAATCTCCACTGAGACTTTTATTTGGCTCCGGACACTACCAGTGCAGCTGACGCAGGACACGTGTCCACGGCATGACAAAATAACTATGCTTATTGGAGGAATAAACTCCCATGTAATAAAATAATTTATTATAAAAAAGCCATTTATCTTGTCATGTCACTTGACACGACATTCTTGTAGATTTGCGAGTTTATTATACAATATGTGACAAGACAAATGCTTGTTCTATTGGAGAAATTATAATAAATTGTTCTATCACGTCATAGTTTAATATAGCTTCTTTGAGAGACTTGGATTGAACTCATGACACCATAATTTACATAAATTTCAAAAGATATTGAATTCATTGATTTTATGATATTTACATTTTTTCAAACAATTTGTTAACATAACTGAGAATTCATTGTTTTTTGACCACCTTAACTAGTGTACAAGTGACTTAGGCTCGGTCCACACATGTAAGCAAATTTAGCAAGAATAAAACATAATTTGAATTATATTTTTAGCTATATGGATGTGATTACGGTTTTATTGTGTTAAATCTTGTTTGATGACATTAATGGGACCGTTGCCAGAAAGGTCCTACATTGTTAAACAGTTGCTATATCACATGTGTACCAGGCGATCATAGAAGTCAACGAGTAAACAAGTCGAGTTTCATATTGGTTATTATTACCAGGCTCGTAGGTGCCAACTGAGTAAATGCTATTGAGGTATCTACATACTAATCGGCCATAATCCGTGTCACGCGTCAACCGAATACAAGCGAGGTCCATACCGCATGGGTAGGCAGTTAAGTGCGAACTAGACTCAGGCGAGGTCCATACCACATAGGTACCAGGCAGCGGACGACTGCTAGACACAAGCGAGGTCCGTACCAGGTAGGGTTGCCAACCGAATAACATATAACACTATATTTCAGGTTATATTTTATAATAATTAGTTTCAAAGATTTTAGCAGACGTAACGTGCCAGTTTCAGCAAAGTGCAGGTCAATATTACTTAACCTTTTGTAATGTACAGAAAGAATGAGCGTTTAACATTTTTAAAGTGTATGTACAAAATGTTTTTTTTTTAATTGACGTTTTGTCTTTTTCGGAATTTGTAAAACATTATATTTTTGGAGTGTATCGTTATTTTCTGTAGTTTATTTTTAAGACGTTGGCAACCCAAGTACCAGGCGTTCATAGGCGGGAGGAGGTTAGACGCAATCGAGCTCCATGTCCGCGTCGGGTACCAGGCGGTCATGAGCCGCAGCAGCGCGGGGCGGCAGCTCGTTCCGCGGGTCGCGCGCGAGCCACGGGTGCCGGGGCACGTCCCGCGCGGGCAGCCGCTCGCTCGCCTCCCGCCGCAGCAGCGAACGGATTAGGCACTTGCCACGAGATGACAAACACTCCGGCACTACGAAGTAGCCGCGCGATATCTTGGCGAACAGCGACGCGTGCTCTGAGTCGTTGAATGGATACCTGTAACAATGTAACATTGGGTTTAATTACTTGAAATCTATGGAAGTAGGACTTCAAAAGTTCAGTGGTATAAATTAGCTCTAGGAACCTCCCTACTTTCTTTACAGATCGCCCTCTTAGTTAAATAATAAATGATCATCCAGTTATAGAAATTATAATTGGTCCTAAAAGTTTCTCGAGTATTAATGATAATACTTAGTCAATAAGAATAGAACTGGGTCCGACGCACAAAGATACGTCCGAAATATAGATAAAATATAATTAAGTACCTACTGAAGATACAAGAGCGTCGTATTAATTTTGTATCCAAAAACGAGATATCCACAAACTTTTTGTGAAAAAAGCACCCCTATAGACTTTAAGAGATAAGTAGGCTCGTTAAAATCAACGTTAGGTCGATCCTCCCGAGATTGGCTAGTTTTTTTCGAGCTCGGCCCGCACTAATGATCGGCGATCCGATTGTCATTCGAGGGCAGATGCGCCGAAACAAAAAGCCAGGTAAATACGGCGGAACCCTTCCGGCGACAGGTGAAGGCGGCGATTGCGGCGAAATCCCGAGTTTTGAATTTAAATTACGGGTGCAGGGGCCGAAAAAAGAAAACAAAGGATCGCGAACGGCAGGTGCGGACGCGGGCGTTTCGGGCAACGTCTTCGCCGCATGACTGTGGCAGGTGCGCGAAGATTTCATTCGACGTATATATGTGGGTGATATAATTGTTAGCCGTTGGCGCGTAACGGCCGACAGGTGATCATCCCCGTCACCAACGGTCGCCGCGACCCCTGCGATCTCTAAAAACGGTAAGTCCCACGCTAGCAGGTGAAGACGCCCACTCAACCCACTGACTTCCATAAAATTTATGCACATTTAATTGCGCTTAACCTAATTTTCATTACAAGTTGCGTAGGGTAGATAAATTATACGACCGCCAAGTTTAACGGAATTTACCCTATTATACATTGCATAGTTCTATATAATACATTTTCGATAGGAGGTCCTTTATCAACTAATTATTAAATTTTAGGATTATCATTTTTTATTTTTGTAAAAAGGGTACATTTTGAAACGCACCTTCCAACGAGCATGGTGTATAGGATGACGCCGAGCGACCACATGTCCGCCGCCCTGCCGGAGTACGTCCGATGGGCCCTGAGGATCTCGGGTGACACGTACGCGGGGCACCCCCGCTTGTCTTGGAGCAAGTCCTCTTCAGGGTCGTCGAGAACGACCGCGTCTTCTAGTGACTCAAGTTTTAACGTCGTTCTGAAACAAGGAAAATAAGGATTAAGTTGTGTGTCAATCGATTACAAACGTCTGTATTCATGTGTAGAATTCTATGAATTTGTCGCAAGATACAACTAATGTAATGCAATGGTTCTTAGTAGGCATCTTTATTATTAAACCTCTCGGATTCTAACGTGTATTTATGGAAAACCGAGACACTGAGACAACAAATAAGTTTACAACAAATTCGATAAAAGCTATTAGATAATCGATTTCCTCGACACATAGTCGAGTCAGATGTATTTGACGCGCTATGACCGGCGACCCGTATGAATCGCGGGTGTCGTGTTCATATTAAAATATGTGCACATCGCGATCGCCGGTCGAGCGTGATGGATCCCTTTGTGCACAAAGCTTTGTCGGGCGCCATTAACGATTCGCGCACTGCTAATTAGTAAAGCATCGCACATTAAAGGGAGCTAGTTACAAAACGATATTCGGTCCGGCTCGTGTTTCGCATGTGCAACAATAATGTCATGTAAATAATTACACAGCGAACCATAAAGCTGTTCGATGACGCAATGGGTTTTGTTTCATCACATCACGGGCTTTGGGCGCACCGCGACCTCGTATTTCACAGCCGCCGCATCGTTTCGAAATGCATTAAATGCACACTTCGAAACGGTACGGCGATATGTGATTCAACGCGATCGGATGGGGGCGATCGAATCGAGAAAACTCTGATCCGAGGGAATGGTTGTTGAACCTTTGCCGTATTTATCCAGTTGCATCGACGCACCATAGTGTTTGCTTTCGACATGTGTGGCTGACTGCTTCGTACCGAGTCGCCTGCACGTACCGCATTCAATGTACAGTCGCCGCAGTGCACTTTTAATTAAAGTTATAAAAGGCGCTGAGCAAAATAGAGGTTAAGGCGAGGCAGGTGTGTGGTAGGCGGTTCGACTTAGTAAAATCGACATGCACTAATGTATAGGATATTTTAAGCCCGTTTAATAATACTACCTAGGGGGAACGCCGACTTAAATGAATTCAAAAGGAGGGCTGAGTTCTATTCTTGCGTTTTATTTTAAAATCCATTAAGTCTATATTTGTCGGCGAACATCGATTGCGAGGAGCGCAAGATACGATTACGTTTGTAAGCTAAATGCTGGGAGTAATAAATATCTGGTTTGTTCAAAGCGCAGTTACAAAACCCGCAAGTTGCGGTCTCAGCCATTTGACAAATAGTGTGCGCCGGGGCTGACGTGGCTCCTCATTCCGTAACGCAACATCAACGCAACGCTGACGCACAGATAATTTGAGACGCAAGATAAGGAGATAGTGATTTATTATTAACACATTTATGAGCAGATCGTGACAATATGGAACGGTTGGCTCCCGTTAAAGGTTACTCTCGTTACCGATGGCGCAACTCTCGCTTATCACGCGAAACACTACGCATGATCGTTGTCATTATCAAAGTTTCGAATCGAATCGTGTTGCTTATAGTAGGCTAGTATTAAAGCCCTTGTTCAGGATTGCAATACGGGTTACATTTGCAACATGTGTCTAGGTGGTGCGTTGTGATCCGGCGCAATTATTGTTGTAAGCTCTTGCGCCAGTGAGATGTGGGCCGAGCGTGGCGCAGCACGTGCGGGGTACTACGCTGGCGTAGAGAATGAGAGATGCACTGTGGGAACCGTACGTCGAAACACGCAATGACATCACGAGCGCCCGCACTCCGGACCTTTTTTGTAATCCATCAGTGAGCGGAGCGGGAGTCCTCGTATCCGTTTTAGGTCTCGACTGCGCAACTGATCCTAATTAAATCCCTTACGCCGGCAAGGCTACAGTGCGATGTCTGCAGTTGCAATCGATTCGTATTTCGCAACGCATAAATAAGTTATACGGTGTTGTAACGCGGTCGGAAGGTTGGCCGGATTTCCGAGCGTGTTCCGAGCGGTGGCCTCGAAGGATTCTCGGTCTCTCGGACGCGGGACCGCGAAAGGACGGCGGCAACGGCCCGCTCCGCTGATCCGTTGCCACCTCGATGACAAATCATCAAAGCGAATTTGTTAACAATCTCGTTCCATTCTTATTACGGTCGTGACGTACTGCAATTTAACATTTGCGTTACCAAACTGACTCACGTCTACTTCGCAACGACTTTAACTAACAAATTTTCGATAGTTACACCTTTCCTCTCGGATTGGTCGGCGCACGAGTGAGTTTCTTGGTCAAGTTGAGTATTATGACTATCGTGTAATAAATCTCGGCCTAATGCCATCGTGAGGTCGTTAATACGTCGTATACGGCGTTCACGTGGACGTGAGACGGATCGGTGCATGGAAGTTTTATTGATATGTTAATATTCGAAGCGTAGATCGTGTGCGGCGTGTGGGAGATCGCCCACAATTAGCGGGATGCGCCGGCGCGTTTCGCAACTGCCGCCATTGCTCAACTCAACCCTGACAGTTTCGTAACAAACAATGGCAGTCGCGGCACAGATGCAGCACACATGCATGCACTTCCTGCTCGACTTTATATCGCTATGACGAATGCTTGCGCAAGAGGCGGCCGACGCTTTGTGCGCGACGAAACACAAAACCGTCTCGATGTGTTGTGTCCGGTGTAGTTGCGAAATGTCGGATCTAATAGCTGTCACCGATGCATTCGTTGTCTACACTCGTCCCGACTCCAGACCGCGGCGTCACGGCCACCGCTCGTAGGTTTTCGTAACCCGTATTGTAGGGACATGTGTGTCGCAAGCGAGTTGCCACACCGCAGCGGAGATGCCGGGATTCGTTGGGAAACCATCCCGACTACACCCAATTATACGGCCGCTCACATTGCTCAATAATGACCTGGTCGCTCTATGAAATTTGATCGATAAAAGAGCCGTCGCTCGAATTTATCCAACTACTAAGTTACGGTCCGCCCGATTCTCTCGAATGTCAAGCGGTGTCAGCCTTGTGAAATTTCCGGTCGGTCACAATCTACCGTTCGCGCACAGTACTTTGTATCAATATCGTTCAATGTTCTCCGTCGACTTCGTATATTTACTAAATACATATCAGTTCCAGAATTTAGGTCTCAAAACCGCACCAGCGCGCGGTTCGCTTTATCGGAGCCGCGATAACGCAAGGCGTACGTTTTGAAACCGGGCGCTGGGCCGCTTGCGAAAACGCTAATGTGAGCATCGGTTGCAAAATTGTTTTAGTTTTAAAATCAAATGCATCGATAGGCCGACGCAGCGTCGCGGCGGATGACATTTGCCGCGAGCGGTAAGGAGATCGAGTAGCGCAACGACACCGCACGCCGTATTTGGCAGCCGCCGCCCGCGTGTCACAATGGATTATGAGTCGTTGCGATATGGCGTGATGCAAGTTCGGGCGGCCGTCCAAGGCGCCGCCGAAATAATCCCGTGTTGCAACTCGTGGACTGCGGAACGGGCGCCACTCCAGGGCCCGTTGCGCAAACGCACCGACCGCTGCAATCGGCCGAATGCGCACCCGACATCTCTCTATGCACCCAATCCTGTTTACGAAATAACCGTTCGATGACCTCTCTATTACGCGAATATTGCGCAACCGAAGAAAGCGACCAAAAGCGCGTCGTCCGCAAAAAGTATCCGAATTCACATCGATCTCCGTCTCGAATCGCTGCAATTACACCGTTACGTGGCAGCGAGTGTTAAATCCGGTGAGCGGTCGACTTTCTAACGCGGGGTCGGTGTACGCGGCGGCGTGTCGCAACAATTTCTCCGCGTCGCGAACGAAGAAAGCGCGACCTCAACGTTTTGCAATCGAGCGCCAGCACACCGGAGAAAAGGCAGCGGTAGAAAGCGTACATAGACCTAGTGTAGGGAGCGGGCGATGCGAAACCGCAGGGTGATGCTTGCATCAGATCCGTTAATGAGATCCCTTCAGACTCCTTCGAGCGCGACCGCAACACGGGACGTTTAGCATAACAGTGCTCGTCGGGATTGGGCAAGTGACGCTTACGCAAGGCGATAAACGCGCGGGCGCATGTCACCGCCGCGCGTGAAACACTTCCGTTCATTGACTCCTTCCCGATATAACCGTGCTTCGCTGTTGTCTCTTTCGACATACATACTTTCGCGGACGCACATGCGTGCCCGACGAGTGGGGTCGCCGAATCGAGTAAAAACTGTCAGCTCGCCATCTTCACCCTTGATCTTTCAGGTCAATTAACTCGACACGCTCCATGCGAGCGAAGGAGACGCCGTTAAAGATCCCATCACGAACGGAGCCTGATGCAATTGTTCACGTAACTCGAACTAGGAATTCTTTCGTGTGGGATGTTACAACGAAGAAACTCAATGTAACCGGCTCACCTGCCATCACGTATAGACTTTCATAACGCTGTTACGTTTTAAACAGACTTTTCCAAGTGTTGAGAAACGCACCGGTAAAAAGCTGGAGCTCCCACATCGCGGACGAGTAATCATCATCATTACGGCAGACTGTAAGACTGTTATCTGTAGAAAAAACGCGATACTCGTGTGACAGTCCGTGATTAGCTGCGACGATAACTTTCACGCTAACGATGCCACGCAACTGCATAATAATTATTCGTACTTCATAAATGCAAGTACACCTTCGGAACGATCATAAAGAGTTGCCGGCACCTGTCGCCAGGTGTGCGGGCGCCGCGGTCCTCGCTCGCGGAGGCTGGCTCAGCATAAAGGGCAGCTGTGCGTATTTGTCGTCGGACAGATGCGGTCCAGATCGACCGATAAATAAAAGAGCAAATCCACATCCGTAAGCTGCCACGGTTTCCGTCGCCGCACATACGCGGCCGGAATCGGTGATTGTTTCGCCGTGCAATCGCTTCCTCTTCATTATTGGGGATCGGAAACGCGAAACGTTCGAGATGAATGCTCCTTCCTCGTTCACATGAAGCACGCAACGCGAGAGCTCCACGGAGCTGAAATGAGCGTCGGAATTAGAACGATAATTAATCATTAGAGCTGGTCCGGTTGCAGCGTGCGACGCAAGAGCTTGCGATATGTAACGAGCGGTGTAGCAGTTGCGAACTGCGGAGCAATAGGCCGGATTACAGGCGGTTTGTTAACTGTATTGACGTCTTGCGTTGCGATGTAAATTTATGGTAAAATAAAATATAAGACAATGGATGTTTGCGTTACGGTTGATTTATATGCGTGCATGGCGGACGGGCCAAGGTGTCCGCGAGGCACGGAGACATTTTGAGTAATCCGCATCAGTTTTGTAACAGTTCGGCTTTGCAAAACGGCCCGCGTGTGCCCGGTGTCGTATTAAACGGTTGCTCCTTGCGCTCTATTTCATAACTATGTTTGCACAAGATACTAAACAATTGCGCGTTGTCTCTTGCGTGTAGGTGCGCTGGCGCTGACTCAAACAGATAGCGTGTCTATATTATAACGGAATCTAATTTATATAGGCGTTTGCGAAATTATTCATTTTCGATATTTAAGTGGACTTATCGGTTTCCTTAAGATCAAGTCGGATTACTTTTGATCTACACGCGTGTATCTTCCGTATCTATACTTGGAGGTCGGCTTATGCATTGACGCACTCTTATCTTTATCTAAGGTTTCCATTAGCCCTATTAGTAGTACATAGAGCATAATAAGCTACATGCTGTAGAAACAGAACTATATATTTATCTTCGAGAAAGAACAAAATTAAATCATGATTGGGCGGAGCGTGACAACCTAATATGTTCTTGTGATTTTTAACTAAATTATTACCCACGTATAATTTAGGTTTGCTAATTTTTTAAATGTTTCCGTTACATTTTTTTTTCAAATTTAACTAGACTTACGGAAATGTAAAGAGAGAATAGTATAGAGTCAAAAAATATAAGCGGCAAACGCAGGCGGCGACGCGCGCGTGCTTGTAATAAACATGAAACCCACTTATCGAGAGGCGAGCAGAGCGAGGGAGCGATGACGCAGATCGTTTCGAAAACGCAAAATAAGCGATGTTGCGATTCGCCTTGCGAAATACGCTCGCAACGTGGGACGACAAATAGGCCCGATCTGTTTGTAACTTACGTTAATTACGACATGTATGTTGTATGTATGTGTAATATGATACACTTTTGTAAACGTCCATTAGTAAACAACATAGTTAAGATTGAATTGTTGCGTCAAATTATTGTTGGAGGCTACGAAAGACAAGTACGAGATAGTTGAGTTGCTAAAAGAAGTGTGTCTGAACAATTTTAAAACATTAGGTAATATCATTATAAAAAATATTTAAGTATATCTATAATAATTTGATATAGGTAATAGATGATTAAACATATCAATGTTTCTAGTATTTTAAAGAAAACTAGATGTATGTTGGATGTAGTTAATACCTAGTATAGGATGTTTTCACATTTTTTTCCTAAATCATTCAGAAATATCAAGTAGTTCTAAATTTTATTTTCCTTATTTTTTGCATTATCTATATAAAAGAACGCCATATTGAAAAAAAAAGAAAAACATCAACAAAGATTTAAAAACTTTGTTATTTTCAAATGCATCGAAAATCGTTACATCACAACCTACCTGTTACTACGTTGAGCGATCGCGATTAATAAAAATAAAACTTATCGCGATTTTTATCACCATTTCACTTTTATCTAATCGACCGACTGTACCTCTGAAAAATTTCACTTCGTGTTTATTTGCTTAGGCACAACCTGATACCGTGTACAAACAGTAATAGGAGCTCCGCCGCGCGAATCCGCTCGCGTGTCTTCCAGCAGATGCAGATATTAACGATTATTAGACGTCCCACGTGGCGAAGCGGTCACCATACCGGTCTGACACGCAGTGGGTCCCGGATTCGATTCCCGGCCAGACAGAAATGTGAAAGAGTTGAATGACTACTGTGAGGCTATGAGTGTAAAGCGTTTATGCTTATGTTATTAATATCCAATTGGTAGATGCCATTTTTATGGCGGCGTTATATTGACATCGGTTTAAAAATTTAGTTTGAAAAGTGTTCTCCACACTTACTAATGAAGCGTTGCTGCCTAGACTTAACAATCAACATTGCATCTATGCGAAACTTGTGACGAATGGTCTGTTTGGTGCAATGACAACCAATATGGGATGATACTCAAAATATTTTATAGAAAAAAAAAAGATAATTTACATCTTTGCGTGAGATACTTTTCTTAATCAGTTAAATTGTATCAAAAATCAGTCATTAGAGACAAACTTATTATTATTTCATACAGATACGTAAAATAACAAGCCTACAATTTTATTTATATTAGAGATCTTACACAACCGGGGTTACTTATCAGTGTTGCGAAATTCTACATACATATCGTAACTATATATTTTGTACGTATTACGTATGTCCATTGTGGCTCTTGACATGGTAATATATCGGACCGCACTCCATTAGACTCCTGTCAACGTGGACGTTAATAGTACACATTCATAATGGACGACTACGAAACTAGCTTTCCATTTTTTATTATAACACAATAAGAAGCTACATGCAAATACTAGTTATAACAGAAGTATTAACGCTAAATACTAAAATTATTTTTGCTTCAAATAATTTTACCGAAAACGTGATTATCATATAGGTATCACATATTTGAAATTCATATTAAGCTAATTGGCTTACCAGGCTAACAAAAGACCATAAAAATTGTTTTTGAAATTTAAAACAGTTAATTAAGTATTTAAATATACAAAATTTACTATTATGTCAGTATATTACGCTTAAAGGAGTAATATGATATCTTTAATTTTAAAATTATTTATTTAAAGTACATAATATATCGTCACTTAAGTCGTAAGACGCTTCGTAAAATCGTGTCGTTGTCGTGAATATA
Source organism: Cecropterus toxeus (assembly GCA_018249875.1). Classification (NCBI taxonomy): domain Eukaryota; kingdom Metazoa; phylum Arthropoda; class Insecta; order Lepidoptera; family Hesperiidae; genus Cecropterus; species Cecropterus toxeus. The sequence goes on from DWNE01000024.1 coordinate 12,587, forward strand.
AAAAGTGCATTTAGTATATTTTTAGCTAGGACTGGTAACTACATACATAGGGCGAGTTGATTTAACTGATAATAGCGCATCCATTTTTTTTAATATTTTTTAGCTAGAGTATACCACCTGCTGTAAACCAGTTCTAAAGAATCTAGCAACCTTTATGTCTTGAATATAAAATGCATAATCGTTAAGTAAGTTTGCCAGGTGGTAGAACCAATGTAGTGCGGCGGGGGAAGTCCCCCCGCCACACCTATTTGTAGCGTGAAGCAGTTCTTGCGTTTCTGTGGAAGGGTGTGGTTGCCGGCACAATTTTATATGAGGCGACCATCTAAGTCCTCGGGAGTAGCAACGCATCTGTGATAGACTTCATATGGAACCCCTGTTCTATATGAAGTTGCTTGCAAATGTCTATAGGCGGCAGTAACCACTTACCATCCGGTGGGCTGCTTGCTCGTTTGCTAATTCATATTAGGTACGATTATTTTTAACTTGAGTTTCATCAAATATGGACAATTGTTTTATAGTAGTGCAAAAAGTACCTACTTTTAATATAAGCGAAACAACATAATCAATATCGCTTTGTTTAAAATTCATTCACTCCTTTCTTACACGTCCAACTCAGTCGGGCCGAGTTAAAACAGCAATGTAAGACGTACATATTACAAATAGAACAAAGCATTATTACCGCACCCCTTCATTACAACGACTGTACTCGAAGCAAACAATAGAAACAAATTTTACCCCACCGCTAATAACGCTTGTGTCAACAAAACAAACTCAGTTTGTAAATAATGCCTTATCGTCCTTAATAAAATACGAGAGACCGCGAGTATAGAACGAGTTTGTACCGTTATCTCGCTGAAAATGCGTAAACAAAAATACCGTCGGGGCCAGTTAAAAACGAGTTCCCGTATTATTGATTTCACGAAAAAATCAATTTTACGTATAAAATATTCGTCGGCGAAATTTTAATACCGGCATCGATGTGGTGAACGCTTATCACTATTTACGCGATTATAATCGGCATCGGATTAACCAAACCCAAAGCTCAAGTTCATAGGCCTACGAAGAATTTTAAACACTGTACGGTTGTGTGAATCGCGAACGTGAATCGAATATGATTCGATCGCGGCTGATAAATAAACAGTGGTCAGCCACGGACAATGCCCTTTGTGATTCTCGGCTTAACAGCGACGTCGCTGGGATCATGTCGCAAGTCGAGGAATATTGTAAGAATGTGGCACGCGAAACAGCGGTACTTTCCCAACCGCCTCGAGTGCCGTTCGCTCGGCGAAATGATACTAGGCCGACGAAAGTTTTATTGAATAACGACATCTCTGTGCGCGATAGTACTCACAAAGCTTAACAGGGCACTCACATTTTTGACAATCAAGTTTCGTACGGTCAAGATGAGATCACGAAGGATCAACGCTCTCCTCGAGCGTCGAATGATCGACTAGATTAGAGACAGCCGGACTCCGGAACCGGTCGTTCACCTCGCAATTATTTTCCTCTAAATGTAATGTCGTAACTTGGAAAGTGCGGAAATGGTGATTTCTAAGGCAACAAGCCGCCACTCGACTCATTATATCACAATCCCGGGCATTTCGCTTACGGATGCACGGCGGGGAAAGGTCAGTGAACTTGCGAAACTTCACCTGTCACAGCCGAGGGGGACGAGACAAAGGCCGTGATGCAACGAAGAAAGTGCGCAAATACTAGAACGCAGGTTACGTCGGCACGCGGTCCCAGATGAGACGCAGCGTCCGATTTGGAAATTGGAATTAGCGACGCATTCTGAATCGGAACCGACGCGAGCCTCGATTGCTTGCACAACCGATGGTCGCTCGCAGCGGAAGAGAGTGCGGGCGAAACGGCACATTTCGGTGATGCAATAAAGAAAGTGCGGAACTGAAGTAGGTTTTCTAACGCGGTGAACGTACTCGACCATTAACCGTGTATCATTTGGGTCGGCAAAGGCTCTAGTGGCGCGGCGGGCGACGACCTCGCTCGCCGGAGGGAGCCAATGTGTATTTCGCACTCTGCCGCATGATATGATATAATACGGTCTGCGAGGAAAATTATGATGCGGAATCGTGGCATTGTGTGAACTAAGGAGATAGGTAGGGCGCGACTTACACGGAGCTTTTGCCGGAGGCCGCAATGTATTAGGTAACGAGTGTTGTCACACCCGGTCGTTGCGACCACCATTGTTGATGTAACGCATGCACGACTAGGAAAAGAAGCAGCGAGTTGGAAGAGTTAAAAGTAGCCCGATCGATGCTAGCGCGACCTTAGGACTAAGCGAAAAACGTGTTTAAAAGTGGATATGTCAAGTTCAGCGTGTGCGAGGCCGATGCGCGGGCGCAGTTTGCAGGGTGGGGCGCGCGGGCGCGGGGAGCGTTGACAATGAATGGCAAAGCACCGTTGTACTTGACCCAGTATTCGGGCCGTCACGCCCGCCCGCTGCAACGCCGAGCGTACGCCGGATGATACACGTGACAGCCGCCGCTTTAAATACTAAGTTTCTATGGAACGCGTTCCTAGTGAGACGGCACAATAAAAATGTTATCGTCGTTAACAATGCTGCATGTGCATAGATAAGCGTGTGATATTTTTCACGGCTTGTCTCATTATAGCGACCTGCAACAATAACGGCTTATGACAGCTTTGGCATTGGCATATTGGATCAGTAGGCCACGGTAAAAAAAACAACGTTGGCACGAGCGCAGTTTTACGTCAATCAAGAAATTGTTCGATAAATCGAGACTCGTGTCAGCGCTATCTTTCATAGCTCGATGACACATCCAAACGAGCGGCGGAGTCGCCATCTGTGAGCGCAGTCGAGATTCAGTTAACAAATCGTTGCGTTATCCGAGTTGGGGCCTAAATTTTTGGGATGAATGTCGAAACGTTATAAGGTATCTTGCAAGCGGTTAACGATACTGAGCACACATATCGGGTGTAGTACGTGTGCCATTACGCAAGGTCGCGGGCGCACCTGCGCCTTCGCTCTGCAGCGGCCGTTGCAGCGCCCGCAGACCGACTACCAATTTATGCATTATTCATGTCTCCCGTAGACTTAGGGCTCAGGAATTCGGTCCCTCCACCTGCCGTAACCTTTAACCAGTACCCTTGCATAGGATATTTCTGACGAGGCAGAATTCATTATATAGCGTCTAGAGTGTGTTACTAGGAGTAAAATATAATACAGGTCATTACAAAATTGATGGTCATATTTGATTATTAAGTACTTAATTCATTTATACATATACGTGGCTAGTATATGACCCTAGTTAGCTCCCTATTAGTGATTGCTAAGTATCCTTATAGCGTATGAACGTCAAAGTGTAAAAGAAGCGGTTGCAGCGCTCGCGGCGTCCGGTGTCGGCGAGTAATAATCCAAGTGGGTTAAGGTTCCATCAAGGATTTGTTGCGGCAAAACACCGCTCCAAAACCGAGCGTTCGTTACTATGAGCTAACTGCAGGCACCGTCGGTCGGTTCCGCTGCATTTGTTCATTACCTTTTGTAATATGAACGTTTTTCCAATGCGCCCCCAATAAACGGCGACGAGCTGTCTGCAAGCGGATGAATGGACCCTACTTTGCTTAAGTGCCTATCTCGTAAAAGGTAATAAATAATGGTAATTTAATAAATATTAGTGCCGTATATTTATTCACGGATCACCTGCCATCAACAGTTACTGAAAGATAAAAGGATCTGAACGTCTTTTGTTTAATTAGTGTCCGGCAAACAAAAGTAACTCAATCGTTAGGAGTCCCTTTGTCCCCGACTCGTAGCCGGGAACAATGAGGGAGTCCTTTGTGACTGGAGACTTACGAGTACTCAAAATTGAGCGTAAAACAAACAGGTTAATAAGTTTCAAAACGATCCAGATGTATTACAAAAGCGGCAGCACACAACTGTTTGGTAACGCGGCCGATTGTTTCACAACTCGCATCGCAGCGTCCGGACCACTCGATTAATTGTTCCTATCGCACAGAATCGACTGTTCGATTCTTTTGTTTTACCAACCCACCCATTGTCACCGGCTCGAGAGTACTCGGCAAATATGAAGCTATTATAAATAGAATCGCTTTGTTGGCCAAGATTTGCGGTAGTTAGTAATGGCTCATTTGAGAGCGCTTTAAAAGCATATGTAATGACTGAACAAGTTTGTTTTGGTAATGCAATCTTTGACCTCGAGCGTGTTATGTAATGAATAGAATTTTAATAGTCTAGTTGTGTTACTTCATTTGAGTTCTAGGTATCATTTGACAAATAAGGCACGTCGAAATGCACTTGGAAGGCACGTTGTATCTATCTTCACTGAAACTTCTACGATGACAATGAGTCACAGAATTACTTTGTGAATAAAATATAAAATCCTTTATGAAGGGTATGTCAAGTAAATTCGTGTCTGTTACGGTGTTGAAGTTCTAAATATTAGCACACAGTTGATGCAATTGACATGTTGTGCAACGAAGTTTAAATAAATAAACGTAGGGACCTTCAATCGAGCGACCTCTGATTGGCTAAATTGAATTATGTTAGGTTAGGCGTGAGTCGGTGTAGGTATGTGAATGAAATCTGCCACATGATGACTCGTTTTTTGTTCTGCGGCACGCTAAAGTTAATTGTCCGTAGCAAAATAGAAATTAACTAAGGACAAAAGTCCTACTTAAAGTTGATTAATAATTTATTATTATAGGTATAGAAGTAAGCGAATATGTGTGGTTCACGAAGCGATGATATATGGCCACTACCACCTATGAACATCCGTAATCAATCCGAGATAAGATGTGTATATTCATGAGGTTTGCCACAGATGTGTTGCTTAAATAAACATTTAAGCCGTATAAGATAGAAATAGTCACGACGATGGCAGTGATGGAACCAGAAGGTTGAAGAGTTTTACCACCCTTAATTATGCGTTGGCGGGTATAGTAGAGGTATTCAGAGGTGCGCAGGCGGCGCGCTGGCAGATGTTTGCGAAGCATTGTGATCCGAACAAAGGCAGGTAGACCCGGAGGACGCACCGCGCCATGTGCTACGTGTCATTTTTTCACATGATAACATGTTTTAGGTAAAAATCCAAAAAACTCCTAATCTGACCCGACAGATGGCCGCGCACATGTCCATACAAAAAAATATATCATCGAGAGATTAATACAAACTCAGCGTTTCTACGGTTGTCGAAAATCCAATTTCACCGGCACCGAAAACGCTTTGTTTTCGCGCAGAACTACAGTAAATTAATTACGATGGTTTCCCTTTGTTACAAAAGAGAGAAACGAATCGAATCCCAGTTATCAAAATTAATAACGGCAAAAGCAATTTACTCTGATCGCGTAATATCCTGCCGGCGTATTTATTGAGCTGAGTTTTCGTTTGTTTTCCGTGCGCTGGAAATAATAACTGTCCGGTGCGTTTGTTTGAGCGAGAGCAAAGGGCTCGGGCCTAGCCTTTGCCGTGTACAAAGAGCTAATAGTAAAGAGCAACCGAGGGCCGTACGCTCGAAGAAAGGAGCGATCGAAAAAACGGCAAATATTGACCTCGTAGCATATGTCGAAAGTCAAACTTAAAGCTGGTTATAAAGTGCATTTGAATAAACATTCGCTGCTCGATTGTAACGAAACTTTGTTGACCTTACGTTGTATCGAATGTCGGAATGTATGCACTCGTATAGAGTTGTCATCAGGTGTACAAACAAAAGGACGCTTGCACATCACTCTTTGTCACCATATCCTTCACAATAAATTATTGAAGACGGCCTTCCGTTCGCCACTTTACTAGGATTCACATCCTTTCCTTTGAAAAAAATAGTCATGTCGCTTTTTACCTTCACCTTTCAGAAGACGATACTATGAAATTGTTTAAGAGTTAAAATACGAGGATTAAGCTTAAGACGACCAAAACTTTAGCCGTGCAAATTAATTTAAATGACAAGCTTCACAAAAAATAATTATTTACATTTTAACTTCAATCTTAATCATATTTATGGACATTCGAGTATGTGTAATTTCATACCATACGATGAATAATTGGTCTGGAAAATATACAGATGATCTATAAGCAAACTGTATATGGCATAAATAAATTGATCTCGTGGTTGCCGAATGAAAAATGCAAATAACGCAGGCGCCAATGAAACTTGAGTCTTTCGTACTTAAGTAATGAATCTTAAAATAGACTCGACGTTATAAAGTCAAGAAATTGTTCGCCATAAAATGTTATGAGGGGGCTGATTTACAGACTGGACTTGGATTGCGGTGGACTATTCGAAAATACGTCTTATGTGGCTCTGTGTGCGGTTTAGTTCGTGACGGTGGATCGGCTTAACAATAGTCACTCATTTACTGTCTGCTCGGAATGCGAATGTCGAACACGTGCGTTTTGCAGGTAGAGCTTGCATGTGCAGCTCATTGTGCTCGAGAAAGGTGTTTGTCTTGGCCATGAATAGGACGCTTGCACAATGGACGCTTTTCAATCGGACCATCATCGATTTGGAGACCGAAGATAAATCATGCGTAGGAGACTCCACAATGAAGCGTTGTTTACTCGAACATCTGTGCGAGGTGAACTTTAGAAATTGGCAAGTTCATAGAAAAAGGTGGCCTTTGTAACCGCTCAGGTAATTGTTGAAAGATTAACCCGATACGGGCCCCAACAATACAATTAGAACACCTTGACGTTTTTTTGATTATTCCATTCGAATGAATGACAAAGCGTAGATCGTTCGGCGGTCGTTTGTACCCCCGGTACGTCGCGTCGTAGTGTTGCAGCGACCTTAGCAGTTATCTGCCCGCGATAAGGGAGATTGTGCGACCTTAAGTGTTGTATAGGTGTCTCCTACAATACTGATAAGAGAAGACCATTGACCGTGTTCAGATACGCAACATGGCTGTAAATTACCTACCTTAATTCCACATCCATTGAGATTGTCCTTGATTGTTCAGTAAATAACATATATTTTTATATTGTTCGATATAGAGTTTAAATTTTAATTAAATAGTGATTAATTTTAAAATTAAACGAAAGTTCCCAGGTTCTCAAACGTATTGTTAAATACCAGGGGAGCATAACGCACTCATATCTTCAAGTGTTCTCGAGAGCCGGATGTGACGGAACCGGAAGTGTACTCAAATGGGACTGTATTCATAATTTCATATAGCAGATGGCCGATAGTGTAACTAAAAGGAGAAGAGAAATTTGGAGAAAGGACCTACGTAACACAATTTTAGTTATGCTCTTCTTACTTTATTTTTATATATAGATAATTGCACAAATGGCTTACCTGTACTTATAGACTTATAAATACCAATAGATTATATATTATATAACTAGAGGTTTGATAAATTTTCTGTTAAAACCATAGAGGTGTCGTAAAATAATATACAACTTCGATTTATTTATTTATGTGCACTATTAGTATGGAAATATTCCAGTTTGATAATAGCTACCTACTCATAGAACACGCGAATCACTATCAGCAATAGTAAAAACAAATTACATAACCTACTTATCTGACGCAACAGAATCGCAGGTTTACATACATATAACATCACATTATATTCACATAATACACCGAAGAAATCTCTAAGGACAAAAAGAATAAAATTGCTTCAAGCGACAAAGGACCTACTTAAGTATGAGTAATTATCTCCCCGCGTTAAATTAAACGGTGTCTAGTTTAACTTAAATAGATTGCCTTTAATTAGTACGAGGCAATAAGATAAAATAACGCTATAAAAATAAATGGTTCTGTTGGCACTGATTGAATTCATCGGATGTAAAAAAAATATTAATATATTGACTACATTGATGTTCATGTGTTATAATGGATTTATCCTTTACTTTTATTGCTTGTTTTATTTCATTTTATCTTATTTATATTTTATTATGAAAATAAAACAGCTATCAAATGTGTAGTCAGATTGTAAGTGGTCTTTTGGACATGAATAAACTCCAAGCAGGATTCATGTCTATGTCGATGTCGATGTCGTTCTAAGGTCGGTCACAGATGTGTTGGAATCCCTGAGGATGATGTAAAAACGCTTTTTATAAGAGTAGCCCTTCGCCTTAAATTGTTGTTATATGATATAAATAGTCTTTCCAAATTTTGCGTATGCAATGATTCACGTATAATTTAGCAGTTTTCTTTTAAATTTATAACCTTTTAATGATTCGGGTAATATATTTAAATTATATATGTTTGTAGTACACCATATACTCAGCATATATTACTAGTAACAGCAAGAATAAACTATAAAACTAACATCCGTCTCAGAACTAATTTTCGCTTACTTACGCGACATTACTTTTTATAGTACCAGGATTTCCTACATTGTTGAATTAAGACGGAACTGGCAACGTTGGCAATCGTCTGTGAATAAGCCAAACGTGATATTTGAATTATAGACTATAAAGTGTAGCTTTGAATGTAACACGATGGCACTAAAATATTCTACGGCCTACGCGAGACAGTAACGACTTGTAATCCTATCAATTTGAATATTATTGTAATAGATGCGACACGTCAATAAAACCTCAATTTGTTTTATATTCAAATTGCGAACGGGCTTTAATCAGTTTAGCCATAGATTTTTAATTCCATCCATCCATTAGCATTTGGAGTCGCTTGACATAGACCTCCCGTAGTTAAAGCCAATGATGTTAAACTTTCCGCCGTAATGTATTTATTCTTATAAATCGTTAGTTCATTTTGCTGGGAGTTTTTTACAACTTTTATCTAGGCGTAATCTTGATTATATACACCTTAAAATTTTAAATAGAGGTTTCAGATATGTTAGTCGAATCATACCTGATTGTTTCTGTAAAAACGGACCGAGCATCTTGCTATGAAGTTAATGTCAAGAGTAGATAGTCTTAAATTAAATATTCAGATGACATAATGGAATTATTGGAAATTTTGTGTGTCAATCATTTCACAGTTCGTGCTTTCCACACATACGCGACGTGCTAAATTCGCGAATTAATCATCGAGAAATCACGTCGTTAATGCATTAAAACATTGATATATTAAACTAAATATCCAGATCACGACTTCGCACAATCGAGATCACGTATCTGCCAGTGCTTACAAATCTCCGTTGATTGTTTTTGAACTATAGCACTTTATATATACATAATAGTTACTATAAATATATAGTGTAACAGTATGTCGACGGAGTCTTCGTTTCATTATAAAGTTACTCATATTTACGCAAGAATAAATCAATGAAGTTGTTATTATCATATTTTTTTTTTATTAAAATTAAATTTATGAATATATTAATTTAATACTAGGGGGGCAATTCTGAAAATATGGGTGTGAGAGAATATATTATGTACTTAAATAACTTCTAACACAGTAAAAATGCCCTGCGCACACGCCTAACTCATTAGGTTAATTTGTTTCGTAAACTAAATATATTTAAATATGCAAACTCGTAGGTAACACATAATTACCAGGGATGTTACGGATATGGACCGTAACCGAAAGTATCGGATATCCGAATTTAAAAAATATTCTTAACCGTATCCTATACAGTTTCGAATATATTGGGATATTTTTCGAAACATGTTTTTTTTTATATAAATAAGAAGTAGCAAACGAGCAAGCAGCCCACTTAAGTGGTTAATGCCGCCCATGGACATTATGTAAACAACTTCATATAGAACAGGGGTTCTATCTAAAGTCGACGACAGATGCGTTGCTACTCCCTAGGACTGAGATAATCGCCTTATATAAGTGTTTTTTTTTTTAGTAAATAAAAAAAATATTAGGCAACAATATAACATAATCACTGATATTACTGAATGTAAGCAAATGATAACATAGAAATAGACCCAAATTATTACATATTTGTATTTTAAGGAAACCGATATACTTTTATTACTATATCCGATATCCAGATCCGATGATTTCATATCCATAACATCCCTGATAATTACATAGGTATGTAGATTTGCGTAACAATTTGTTGACGATAAGAGGCGTTAAATTTGAATTGGACCGCCTGGTGTTCCTGGTGGGGGAATCGAAGGCGGAAGAGCGCTTGCGCAACTGACATTGAACTGCACGAGTGGAGGCCGCACGCCGTATTCTTAACTGTATGTCGATTAAATCGTCATATCGATTTATTTATCGATTTTAAGTATCGATATTGGTTAATATAAGAAAATGTTTTAATGAAAAGTGGTCATTATTATACTAATTCCAAAAGGACTCCTGTACAGGGCCGTCTTAGACTATGTCGGGGCCCTTGGGCACACAAGAATTTGGGGCCCTTTTAGAATGAAAATAAATCAAATTATACATTTTTTTCGCAGTTATCGTCAATCAAAGCCAAAAAAGTTCTTTAAGTTTAATCAACAATAATTCTGGGAATAACGGTTGTATAGGAAAATCAAAGGAATGATCGACGTTCGGGCAACGAAAAAAGTGGAATGCGCCGAAAATATTTTGAGAAATTGTCAGTCCTTCGGGGCCCACTGAGGATGGGGGCCCTGGGCACTGGCCCCGTGTTCCCTTTCGGTAAAGACGGCATTGCTCTTGTAATGATTCAGAAGTTAAATCTAAGGGATAAATCTGATTTTAGTTTTGGGTGTTGTATAAGGAGTAGTCCCTGATTTCTCGGTAACAGGATGTGGAGTGCGCACTGATCGCGGAAGTTTACGGAGTTTATCATTCAGCGAATGAAAACATATGTTGTTTTCCAATCGAAGTTTCCCGAGCGATAATTAGGGTTGTCACCTTAACAATTGATAGTCTTCGAGTAATGTACATAATATCACTTCATTATACATCTCAAAATAAAATTTGTATTTATTGTAAATTCAATAATAATAACATACTTTGATTTTGGTCCAACTTGTACTTTAAAATAATGATACTTAAATGAGAATTTAAGTCTAAATGACTTAAATTCTATTTACACAGTAAATTTAACGCCCATTCTGACCGAGGGGACTATAGCGTTAGTATTAATTGAGTCAAACAATTATTTACACTTCAGAAACTAACAACAATAATTTCCTGATCGTCATAAAATAAATTAGCCAACCCTATTTATCGACACGTTTCCATCATTCGATAAATCACAATTACTACGTCACATAGTTCATACTGAAACAAATATTCCGTTTTACACTTCATGCAAATTATGATCAATGACGTGACATGTGATGATGTAAGGCGTAGTTTTATTGCATGTTCTGCGGTCAGCATACATTATCATATGAGTCTTATAGGGAAACCTGTGGTCGTTATCAGAATAGTGAGGAAAAACTGGTAGTTCTACGAATTTCGTAAATAAATAATATTAATTAATGTAATTAAAAATGATTTTTATAGCAAAAATATAAAAAAAACTGGCAGAGTACGAGTCGGTCCCCGCGCACGAAGGCTTCCGTGTCATTAGGGTTTTGTACCATTCCGCACCGACAGACGGATAGCGGAGTATTAGTAATAGGGTCCCTTTTTTACTTTCTGGGTACGAAACCCTAAACACGACTATTATTTAAATGACTTGTATAAAACTCTTTCGAAAATAATATTTTCGTAGAATGATAATTTTAATATCTTTTTTACGTCAACTATCCAATACAATGAAGACTTATCATAGATTGGAAAATCTGAAGTTAAGTTAGTGTGAAGTTCCCGTTAACGCAGTAAAGCAGCTAAAATTAAGTGTTATAATGAAGAACTTTAAAAGTTTTTTTTTACATTACCGAACTTTAATATATATTGCGAAATTGAAGGTAATTTGATCTGATTGTTAATTATTCATGCCTCCGATTTTCAACTGACACAGCCTGGTGACAAAGGTTATTTCCTGTAGCATGGCGTCATTCGTTTTATCTACGTCTAGATATTAGCATCACTAAATCAATTGATACGGGGATTTACGAAGTGGGGAATAACAATTTTGATAGTGTGTCAAGCGATTCTGGTATTTTTGTAAGTGTAAATAACGCGTACAATGGTTCGGGGATATCAAATGCGTAGTTTTTCCTGAAACACTGAAAGATGTCAACGGGCTCCTTTTGACGCAAACTGATTAACATAATCTGATCGTGAATATATACATAAATCAATATTGCCTTAAAAACTTCCGTCTATACCGCAGGCCATGTTAAGTGTCCAATCTGTAAGACTAGGAAGAAATAAACAAATGAGAGTTTTATGTCGTTTCATTCAATATGAAAATTTTCCACTAATTGTATAATTTTGACGACTCGCGTGGCGAAGCGGTTACCATACCGGTGACAGGCAGTGGGTTCCGGGTTCCATCCCCGGTCCGACAAACATCTAAATGATGAATTTAGGTTTCTGTTCTGAGTCTGGGTTTACGATTTGTACACATAATAAGTAAAGTAAAATATAAGTCTATTTTACATGACAATACCTATATTAATAACCTTAAATGAGAAAAATCTGTCAAAGATTTTTATTTCATAAAACCTGCGATTTACGAATATATTCTAATTTCAGAAAGCGTTTTTGACCGTTCTTTTTGGCCTACTCATATATAGGATAATTTTTCATTTTACTTCATTCGCTTATTATAACAGTTTCAGAATATTGTAAGCATATATTACGCATATAGCGATCATATGTATTGCAAAAGATCAAGCTAATTACATCATCATGTCACCTTCGTGGGGAGGTGAACGCCGTGTCAGGAATTACTTGAAGGTTCTTCGTGCAAAAAATGTTAACGAACAATACAAATGTACAAAAAATATACAATTATTCCTATTGTAATTTTAAACAAAACGGCTATTTGATTCCTTTGCTACGACATCGATAGTCCGAGTGGAGTTCGTCGATAGACTTCAGTTGATTTAAGACGTTTGGGTATCTATCTATCCGTAGAACCCATAACAGAAGAGCTATTTCTAGTACTGAGCTATGTTATTCTTCTCATAAATCCTGTATGTGGTTTCAACATACCGAAGAGCATTTTTTGTAAGAACACGAAATACCTGACGGGCGTACTGTTAAACCACAAATCAATTCAACATTATTACCAAACAAATTGTTTCTCATTTTGCGTTAATTGTTAGGTAATTATAATTACTGGTGTATACATTATGACGTAACAAAGTTACGTATGTAGTGTGCAATGTTGGTTATTTACACGTTTATAGTAATGCTTAGTATATAATATTATGTACCTTTACATAGGCTTAGGTATCGTGAACGTGTGCCGTTAGCGTTTGTAATTTAAAATCAGCTTTGAATTATGACCTGAATCCATGAATGCCGAATAAATTGGAGCAAGCGGTTGTTACGCGAAGGTCCTTTCATAACGCGTTATAGCGGAATGATTGCGATAAACTCGAATGTACCCATATTTTATATTAAGTTCGTAATCACGAAATAGAGGAAAAATGTTATCAAAGCTAATATCAAAAGCTCATGAATTATTCATGAAAACAAAATATCAGCTAAGGCGAACATTTTATAAACACGAAATCTTTTAGTTGCAATACCAAATAATGGCAAGCGTGTTTAGTGCATCGCTATCGCATCGGCATCGGATGTCGCAAGCGCAGTGCCGGTTGCCGCGTGCCGGCCGTCCTTGGCCACGGCAGCCGTGGTGGCCTATCGATGCCGTCCGAGTGGCCGCGACGCGACCACGCGTAACGCTTCCGCCTACCGCCTACGTCATCGCTTTGCGATTTGCAACTTCGCAAACGATCGATACGGAGACGTTCATAACTCCTCCGAATACGTCACGGATCGCTAGCCCACACGAAGCGTCTACCCCCGTGACGTCAATGAACACGTGGGGCGACCCTTAAAATTCGCGTGGGCGCAAAATACGTCGGAACGTAACGCCGTTCGTAGGCACGTTTTTAATTCCTAAACAATTCGACGTCAAATTGGAAACTTTGTGCGGCTTAGTTACGTATACCTGAATCTACGTACCTTGGAAATATTTAAATACGCAATTTTGTTAATGAGTAGGTACCTATTCGTGTAACTAGACGCGAACCGGTTTTTATAAACGTCGATTACATCAGCCACGCGAATCGAGCGGTATTCGGACGACTGCTGCGCAAATTGTCGTGAAATCTGTATAAACAAGATTGATTGTTTAATGGAGAAAAACACGAGTGGAATGTACGGTGAATTACTAGTGACGCGAGTCTATTGTGGCCCGTGTAGTATAATCGTCGGTGACTTCATATCGTCGAGGGAACATCAACACCGGCAATGACACGACCCGATCACGGATACGCATTCTAACATACGCTTAAAATATTCCAGCCATAAGATTGCGATTTGTACCCCGCCGCCTTATCAGACCCGAGACAGAATGTCACACAGCGTGTTGACATTTACTTTAATGAGTAACTTTCGATTTTTATTTTTACATTTGGAAACTCACGCTGGTATTTTTTACGTGCATACATTACTCGGTTTATTGCCAAAATGGGATGTAAAAAAACATTTGTATTAAATTCAATTTGCTTTTGCGTCGCACTTATTTCGATGCACATAATTGATATACTTACTATGTAAATTCCTTTGATTTTAGTAATTACAATGTTGGTAACGGTTATTTAGTGACATTTACTTTAGAATAGAGACTATTTGGGAACGTAATTAAATAGTCGATTGGACTTAATTTGGGAGTGCATTACGTGTAATAATGAAAATGAATATTATAATCGAGTTTGTATGCAGGTATTGTTTGTCGCGGTCGGTTACGCAACTGCGACCGCGAACAGAGGTCGTGTACGTTCTCATATTTATTATACGTATTCTTCAATCTCGGCCGGCGAGGCCAGAACCACGAAAAGAGTAACATTTCGCAACTCAACGCATTTCAATGTCATTGTGCACGGACCGATCGGCGCTCGCGGTTTTAATACCGTACATATTAAATATGGTGATAAGAATTAAGTCTTCACCTTTTAGATACCTTCTGGTTATCTACATAGTCTGTCATAGCACGATCACCAGGACCAAGTTGATAAAGGACTTTTTAGGGGGTTTCAATATAAATCTCAGAGATAGCGATTTTGTAACACAATTATTAAACCGTGATCTATTTCTGTACTTGAGGAACGTTCACAATATTGACATATTTTTCTAGTGTTTTATTAGATTTTTTTGTTGTACATATAATATGAATTATAATTTATTTTTCTTTTGTTACAGTGTAAAGTTTACTGGCGCACCGCAAATACACGTAACTTCGCAGTTAAATAGTTGTGAAATTACTCAACGCATTTTTCCTGTTTAGTCAATGGGCGTGTTCTATTTAAAGTTTCGCTTCGGGGAAGAGTTACGAGTTCAAGTTGAGTTCTACAAATGAAAATATAACTGACCCTTACAAGAACCGAGCGACTAGCGAACCGGTCGGGATAGGGCCGGTTTGCAATTAAACACAGACTGGTTTACAGGATATTAATAGTCAGAGAGATCCTAATTATTTCCGATAGTATTACGAACACGATCTGCATGCATGCTCGGCTTATATCTTCGCAAGGAAATAATTTCAGTATTTATTTATCAACGCTTAATTAATGGCGATATTGAAGTTTCAAAGTCACCAAGTTATGTTACGTCGTTTTTTGACGAATTTCGGAGTTGAGTGCTATAATTACAAGTTATGACGCGGTCCGGTTGCGCCACGCTATGCGAAACGGAATGAAACCCCGCAGGGGCTGACGTTTTCTTTCCATTACAGGGGCTCATTGATCACGTGGATTGTTTTGGCAACTTTGACACGGTGTTGTAATGTTGGCAGTGCGCGCGCCGTTTGCGTCATTTCCTTCTGTTGACCGTGAACTGTGTTACGTCAGATGAACGAGATTAGGATGCGCCTACGCTGCGGATCGGCTAGAGGACAGTCCCCTCATCGCCCCTCCCCGCGCCGATCGAAGAAAACATTCACGACTCCTATCGGCCGGAAGCGCTTCTATTTATCATAGAAGTTGAAACATCTCGCCACGAATTAAACCTTATACTATTCTTTTAAGCGCCAATTTTGCTCTATCGACTACGTAGCGCTTTGTATTGGTTTTAGTAGTATAACTGGTGTAAGTCAGAAGTCAATATCTTTATATTTAACTTTCATATTACTTATTAAGGCCGTGTTTATTCCTAGATAAACACGGCCTTAATAAGCCGTAGAATAAAACCCATACAAATCTTTTAAAACTGACAACATAGTTCAAAACTGAGGAAATCGGAACAGAAGATTTCTCTAATGAGGACAATTTGAATGTTAATTGTCTTATGAATATTGTAGGGTGACATCATAAGAAGTAATTATAGTATAAGTAGTCGTTTATCTCGCTAGGTAATTTCCAGTTAACACAAATTCCTTAATTACGGGTAATCGTTTTAAGAACGGGGGCAAAATAGTTGGAAATAGTACACAAACGTTTACAGATACAAGTCAAATAAACATTGTTAACAAAGTAATATACTATATTTAAATTCTTCATTATCGTTAACATTACAATTAGCAGGAAAACGAAACTTCGTAAATTCTTGAGGTAATAGATAAGCATGCAAATAGGCACCCAAAAGTGTGGTTCAAATTATTTAATCTTTCCTTATCGTAATTGGTTTTTAAATTCACGAAGTGCTTAATTGTTTTGAGTGAGTAAGCTAGTTATCATGACATGGATTTTTGCCAAATAAAATCCGGAGTAATTGTTGTAAAAAAGATATCACCGGGAAAATTGTGATTCCAAGAAATGTATGACTTATTTTCCTCTTATTACTTACATCCCCGCGGATGTGGATATTATATCCAATAGAACACTAGACAAATATTTCATGATTATGACAAAGTATCTGTAGATGTAGGTAAATCTGCACGCGGATTACATATATACGTCTACGAGGTGTCCTACTAGCTTTCAATATCGAGGTTATCGGTATAAGAACACGATTATATGAGTGCAAGAAAACAGGAAACTGTTTATAGGACAGTCGCCCGTGAGTCGCGTCGTAATGACGGTGTGGTGGCGGCCATTGTTCGAGCCTCGAACGTGGTGTAGGTACTCCACTAGCGAACTCATTACAACGAGCGCATAGTCATGAGGCGAGTGGTGCGACGCCCTCGCTATGACAGCCTCATTTGTGTTTCTAATTGACTTTAAACTAATAGATGCTACTTAGTTTTTGTAGGTAACAGGAAAATGGTGGCGGTAATTAAAGTTCAACCGAGAAGCGCAAGACGACCACCGGTGATGTACCGTTGTTGTTCTATTCTATTTTCGAACATTTTCTAGAAATTTAAAGCGATAATGTGGATCTATTAACTTATAATACGTTCATTGTTGGCAAAACTTGATGCAGCGAGAAACTGGTCGAGGCAGTTTTAGCAGTGCGCCGCGCACAACGCGTCCTATTCAAAATGTAGTAGCCGGTTGTAAATAAACTATTGCAAACGCAAAAAGCATTCAGTGCACGGCGGCAGACGTCAGGTATTTTTAGTGACATACGCATCGCAACTGCAGATTGAGGGTTAATCGTAATTCTGGCCACTCTCCGACCGGTTGTGTTTTTTTTCCAGTCGCCCGCGCGAGTCGTCCCGAGGTAAACGGTCGATATACAGGGAAATTGGCGGAGCTGTAAATCATTTTGACTCGCCGGTTCGACTCCCAGCGAATTTGATTACCGCGGCCAAGGCCGTGTAATGTATTCTCGACTGGTCTTCCGCCTGACGCAGACTTCGAAATTTCACTCGAAAACCGCGCGCGAAAAAACGTTTAGACCTTGGTCAATAACGTAATCCGGTGTTGTAAAACCCAGAGACTATTTTAATCCGCAGTAAAATTAGCAAATTAGGAGTTTTCGAAGCCGGTTTATTTTAAGGGTATTTCGTTGAACTCCAACGAGCGCGTGGGTTAAATTTTCGCAAAGGTCGTACATTTTTGAAGATCTTACCCTGAATAGAATTATATTCGACTGCCACCCCCGCATCAGAATGTTTTGCGCACCAAACGATTCACGTAGGTGGATAATACGGCTGAAATTATTTACTCGAAAGAAAATAAGGACGGTCGAAATTGCCAACGCCTCCGTCAGTGGTTAAACGGAACGAAATGGTAATGTTATACGAATGTTGTTCGGTTAGCATCATTTGTACGTTGAGTTTTCACGAACGTCGCCTACGCGACTCTTCAAAACAGAGCATTTATTTTGAGACGAAAATAGGTTTCTTTCACGTCACAAAAATTACAGGCTTAAAGAAACTTTTGCAGAGTAATTTTTGCTCGTATTTTAGACATGTTCTGTGATAGAAGGAGCGGTCGGAGATTTATGACGTGGATCGGTAGCCAGGTCACTCCCCTGTGCCATAAAGCTCTTAACACGAAACTTGAGTACGCCACTGTCGTCTAGGTTTTGTTTTATTCTCATAAAAACGAACCTCAGCTTACATTCCCTTGAATCCTCCCGTGTATATTTTATTCGCTGGTGTTTTTGCCCGTGAATAAATTAAATCGACGTGTGCTAGTTGTTCGTTTTTGTATTGTGCATTGGTTTTTGTTCCTTCATTGTGTTTACGAGTGGCTGGTTGATCGAAAAAGGTTCGCAATCAATGCAAGTGTTCGTTATTTTGCTATATGTTATGGCCTGCGTTATTGGAAGTTTGGGGATATATTGTATATTTACATATAGTAGGTATTGTTCTGACAAACAATAAAAGTTCGTCAATAAAAGGTGAATCGCTCACTAAATTATGAACCAAACAGGAAATATACTTTTTTCGATTAACATAACACATTTTTTTATAAAGATGGAACTCGAACTCTCTTTGTGTTATATGATACGCCTAATTTAAATTATGACATCAAAGAAAGTAAAATATACTCGGCGTTTGTGAGCATTTACGCGTAAATGCGAGGTTTATTAATGGAGCTATATTTTGGAACGGGGCTGCTATAGTAAGAAAGTATTTTTGATACCTTGGGGTTCGTTATAAATAGCCTACTACGAACCAACGAGGGTAGTTACCGGATAGGAGCTTAAATGATTCATCCCGAACCCTCCTATTGTCGCCCTCCGATTTTTAATTCCCTCTCGATGACGTCATCGAGTGCACTGACGCATCGCATGGCATCCATCATGGCATTCATTGCCCGTCACACAATGAATCAGACTTCATCGTCACATTGTGTCTCAGCCCAGATTTTAACACCCGCTACAGGACTCTCCGGCCTCGAATTTCTCATGTGGAACGGTATTGTGAAGGAAAAAACGAGCTATGCGTAACACCCTGGCACATTCTTGGATAATTCATTTCAAATGAGCTGGCAACCGAGTTCAACAGACTCATTGTGGAAGGCGATAACGATGGTGTGGAACTTATGCTTATATTACGGGGAAAATGTATTAAGAACAAAACTTGTTACATGTTGTTACTAACAAAAATAACACAGACCTGTCTATAGGAGACCGAACTTCGAATAGTCATCGATCGCGGGCATATTTGCTTTCGAATGAATGTTGCCTGCATTAAAATTGTGGTCGCCCCTATCTGTTCATTAGAACAAAGCTTTATGTTTTGGTTACGCTGGATGAGTTTCGGCGGTCAGCGACCTTCGCGTCGCGGATATGCAGCGGCAGTTGGATCGAAACGACGTAACCGCCGCAGCAGGTTTTGAACAAAAAAACGAGAGAACAATAAAATCTGTCACTTAACGCGGAATTATGTTCTGTAAATCTTATCCCAAGTCGTATGGAACGACATGGAACGGTGTAAAACGAAACGGCATAGAAATGGCGGGCGCGTGTCTTGGCGGTCAGCGGTTCCACCTTCGTTCCTCGCGAGCGCTCTTGTGAGACAGCCGAGGGCGCTGAGCGTCTCGTCCCCTAATTGGCGGCACGTGCGCGTTTTTTGCAAGGCTCTTGAATGCGCTTTATCCTTGCTGGGATAAGGTCGCGTGCGCTCGCCGAGTGGAAAGTTTGACGACCGATTCCCGGAGCCGTAAGCTTCGTTGCTACGCGTTTGCTTTTTACTACAAGTTGCTACCCAATAATCTGTCATTCAAACTACTTAACGTAATCTCAATAGCAAAAAACATCCAATTCAGAACTCGTTTGTATCTTTATAGTAAGTAATGCTAGGATTTATACTTTGAGGTGTACGTATATTTAACGAGCATGTTGCAGACCTCGGAGAGAGGTTAAGCCAGTTCATCCGACGCTCACCGTCTCCAGTCACGACCGCGATGACTCACTCGGTGATATCATGACGTGACAGCAACACCGCTGCCCATAGCTGGGGGCGCGACTGATTAACATTTGCGGGAATTGTAACTTAGCATTCAGCGTGAATAATAAACACTCAGACTTTTCTTAAGATGTCGTAAATACGACTGAAATGGCATATAATGCTCGAATTTAGACTATTCGCAACATAATGAAACGATATCATATCCATTGCTAGTTCGCAGCCGGGATTCGTTTGGAAATAATCATTCAGTGTTGCTTGCCATTTGCGCTATTTATTAGGCAACCGTTTAGAGCTCGCACTAGGCACATTTTGAATGAATGCAAGTATTACAGATGAAGGCAAGCGGAGCGTGTCACAACACACGGGCGTCGTATCGACGGATAAGTGCGCGGTTACGCAAATCCGCAGATATGTCGGCGCAGCGCGGGCGCGCCGCTTGCACAAGGTTTCGCAGACCTTTGTTTTACGCAACTCGATCGATTTAATAGCTAGTCGTGCGTTTTCTCAGCTGTGGACCCGACAGCTAAATCCACGAGGCATTGAGAAATTGTTGTATTAAGACAGGAAGCATGGCTAAATAATAGCAGAATTCACAGAGTCAATGGCCACCGGAACCTCGCTCTTCCGGAACTAACAATGAACCTGTTGTCCCACAGATGCCATGCTGCATGTAAACATTGCATTGGATTCAACTAACAATCCGATTTTCTTTTGTATGGACGGCGACGATGTCCGGTAATTCGTTTCTCAGAATAACAATGTTGTAGAGGTATTATTCGTAAGAGAGCAATGCACTAGCATCCACGTCCGGTAGCAACGTCCGGTGTTTTCGTACCACCAAAAAAGGTGCGAACATGCTTTATTTATAGTTGTGACGAATACCCAGTAAGCTCGCGTCGTACGTATTTACGTATCAGTGAAGATGCGTAGGCATTACTGAACGTTAGTGTTCCAAGGAGAACTATAACGACTAGTGTAATGTAACATAACCGAAAAGCGAATTATTGTTTTTAAACGAGTCCAGTTGTTCCGCACGAGCGAGGAGGCGGCCGCGGCGCCGCGTCGGCATCGGCAGCGCGACATTGGCACAGTTGCCGCGACCTCAGCAGCCGCGCGAGTGCGAGGTCGCAAACAAACGCCCCAAAACGAGCAACATAGCTAGCGGAATTCCGGCACGCCTGAATCACGCCGTATATTCTGATACGATGCGCAATCACACTTAGTCGCGGTTCCGATGCCGCGTGCCAAACTAAACTGCGCAGCTCCCGCTTCTAGGTGTACGTGTGGCCGAGGGTCCATTATGCAATGACAACGATGACTCTCACGGTTCACCGAAGTTATACAACTGTCGAAATTGAGACGTACGGGTGGATTACCGAGCGCCCGGTATTATGCAAATGCGTCTCTGTAACGTGGCGGGGCCTTGCACCACGACCCTTTGGCAACCGTGTTTCAAAATGTTTTCAAAATAGTCGATGTAGGCGGCGGTACGGCCACCGATCTGCGGCCGATCGGCAAACGGAGGGGTTAGCTCGAGGCATCGCATGCAGGCATCTCACCGAAATTACACCAGGTAGGAGCTATCGCGTGTTAGCGAATTCGAATTTTAATCGGCTCTAAATAAGCTTCTCGCATGGAAGGAAATGTAGTGTCAGCCGGTGGCCGGGCCGGTATGCGACGCGGCGGCGTCTGCCGGGTCTACCGCGGACCAATTTGGCACATCCGCCGCTGAGCGCCAGCGCAGCCGCGGCCATAAATATCCCGTTAGCGCCGCAGACGTGCAAATATACTTTCGCGACTAGACACCGGCCAGTCCGAACGAAAACTTCTTCGCCAAAACATTCATCTTCCGTTGCATTCGATCGTATTAGATATTTTACAACTTATATTATGCATTGCCATGACAACACATAGGAGTATCGGATTGTGAAAATTAACGCCGACATATCGCAGCAGCTTCATTGTTTGCGGTGCATTCGATCACCCGATCCGGCTTCTGAACACCGTGTTACGAAAAAAACTTGGGTTTTGTTTTGTTACCTGGAACGTTTCGCCGGGTATTATTATTTTGGCGTGGAGTGGGCGGGATGGGGCGAACAATGCGCTGAGGACAATTTTATACCTGAGATTGTTTACAAAGGCTTCGTGCTATCTACGGAGAGCACAAAGCGGGCTCCATTCTGTCTGGTGCGTTATGAGATTTATGTAATTTTCTGTGCTGTAAAATCCTGCCAAATTAAAATTAAAGCGACGACGATTACAATGGACTTTCGTCGCGCGATTATAGTTCCGCGTGGTATTTCCTGTAAGTGGACAGTTCCAAAAGCATTAAACTTTAAGCAGTTTACGACAAACATCCGGTTTTTCGTTTTTTTCGCAGTCCGATAAATTGCCGGTGATTTGACGCAAATAAACCGTTTAGGAAGTGGGCCCTAGATATGGGTTTTTCATAGCTCGCAGGTGTCTGATCTGTGAGGCCGAGGAGAATGCTACCTGCGTTATCGGATCCCAACGACCTCCATTTCCTACCCCAAGGC
This sequence comes from Cecropterus toxeus, assembly GCA_018249875.1. Lineage (NCBI taxonomy): Eukaryota > Metazoa > Arthropoda > Insecta > Lepidoptera > Hesperiidae > Cecropterus > Cecropterus toxeus. The sequence goes on from DWNE01000024.1 coordinate 35,341, forward strand.
CTATGCCCGGATATATTGCTTAAGATTTCTCTTTATATATAGATACTTATAACTTATGTTGATACAATATGTCAATGTAATGGCAATTATACCATATCGTTGTTACAATTCTAAAAAATATTAAACAAAAAATCTAATTAAACTGAACGTCCAAACGAAATAATCGCAATTTTTTTAAGTTCAATACTAAGATATAAGATCACGTTCCACGATGGGACAAAGTCAAATCTATTACGATGTAAATTTCATATTGAAATATTCAGATAAACGAAGCACTGCAATCTGCATTAAGTTATTTTTTGCCGTAATTATCATGTCAAAAGATCCTACGTCGAGCCTGAAGTATCGTGACTTGATAAAGAAAAATAATTTGCTTTAGTCTCAAAGGACGGGAAAAACTACGGTCGAGTGTTAAGAAAATCCACTTCAAAGCGGCAAAGAGAGCGCGGAATCAATATTAATGCTCTTGTTTACCTTTGAGACGGGACGGACGGAGCGCGGGATATCGCAGCATGGCGTCCCACCGGATGACTCGAATTTATAATAAGGGGGTTGCTTTATATCAAAGACGTGAGAACCGAGGACTAGGGGTGGGCACTTGCTCGTGTTGCACCTTCCACAATCATACTTGCGACTATTCTCACGATTGCGAAGAACAGCTGGAGAAAATACTTGACCGCTACGGCATGTGGTGTGCATAATCATTAGAATTTATTAGGGTTAAACGAGGTCAGCTGCCGCGATATATGTAAATTTCGACTGACCATACGGAAGATCAGATGTCTCGGCAATTCTCTCTGGGAAAGTTGAATGGTTGCCTATCAGCGAGACTTAGATTTGGGGTCATACATCTGGCTACCTGACCCGCAGATGAAGGTCCGTTAAATTTGAAACAAAAAACATTTCCGCTTTTCGAGTGACACGTGATAAAATTAGAAACATCTGCAATAGTCTGCTTAATTAAATTAATGGGTACTATAATTCAAATTTGGTGGCTACCTTTTATTTTTTATCCGACTGACTCTTTACAATAATAGAAATTCACTCCAAACAATTTAAAAAGTATGGTTTCTGTCGACGACGCGGTTAAGTTTATCATTATGAAGCTTTATACTGTTTAATATCCAAACGTAAAACATTCCTGCTTTGAGGTAGAAGTTGGAAAAGGTTTCTCAAGTCTCGAGGTGCTCGCGTCTGTGGCTGTGATATTACGTAAAGGGTAGGGCAAACTTTTTACATTTGAGGCCCGCTCGCGATGCTTCCGTGCCGCAACGCGGAACGACGCTTTTGACAACGTTCGCTTTGATGATGCTTCGTTGAAGGGTATTAAGGGTATTTTACCTTTTTCTACCGTCTGTCCACTAAAACGGACTCAGTTAATACTGTTGTGTAAATAGAGAAGCGCTTTCGTTTACCGACTGCAATGGTTACTGTTTCCATTTATTCAGTAGTGCATGTAGTCGATATCGGGTTAGCGATCGCGTCAAAGGCATCGAATTCGTCTGACTAATGTCACCAGGGACGTCGCCGACAGGTCAAAGAAACCATTCGGTCACTTTCTGTGGGTTGTGGAGGCGTAATGAACATTGTCTCAGCGGGGACGTCAAGGAGAACTCTCGAGATGGGTTGTTGCCCCGATCGTGGGAGGGCTGCCGAATTTGCATTTAACTAATTCAATCAAACCTTAGACTTATCGAATAAAAAACTCATTGTGTTCTACAAATTGTTAGATTAAATCCATTATACAATCCATATAAAGAGATCTTGTTAAATCAACAATGATGATCGTAACACAGGGCAGATGAGTGTTGGAATTTTATCGAGCCCTTCGGAATGCGGTCTATAAAGGGTGCATAAAATATTCCCTTTGTGTATTAGCCAGAACCACCTGATCGGTAACGTGGACAGGTTCCCTGGTGCATGGGGTAGTGTATTGCGTGTGTCGGTGCGGTGTCGGCCGCGGTCCCTTGACCCGATTGCGGAGTATTGTATCTGAGTGTTCGCAGCAATGACACCGTTCGCCTTGAGCCGCTAGCATTGCCGGAGATATTCGCAACAATGGAGGCCAGATAACGTTTCAAAAGTTCGAAAATCCGCCGGTTCCTACCGGCTGGTGGTCATAATTAATAAGTTGGGTAACGCTTCGTGGCATTCGCATACAATTGTCCTATTGTGGTTCAAAACAAACTTACTATTTATGTTCGGCTATTATTTAACTCGGCTTTAACATGTAAAGATTGTTGAGTAGGTACACTAGCATGTACAATTTTCGTGTAATCAGCTACAAACGTTAAGCAACTGACACCGGAAAACAATGTCTCTAATGGGTATTTTATCGTCTTGTCGCGTAAATGGTAATAATGGATTACTCGATAACTGTTTATCGTCATACAAGGCGCTATCGAACGCAGAGGAAATGACGCACTACTTAAAACACAGACAGTGTTTCCGCTTCCTTTCTGTCATTTTTTGTCTTTGAACTTTCCTTTCTCACGACGATCGATCTTCTGGTTCTTATCATAAAAAGCTGAAGGAAGTCATCGATTACATTGATTGGGAATACTCAACCGTATTTTTTCCCGATGCAGTTCAACCATTTTAGTCCGAAAATTATTTTATTTTAATTTTAATTTATTACTTTAGTATTAGAAATATCGTTAGTTATTTTAGTCGACTGCCTGTTTCAAATTGCACAAGTAATTTCGATTTCCGAGGCGATTCGGTTGCTAACGCCGGGAGATATCGTCTCTACGGGATCGTTGCGTCAGCTGTTTCATTGGTAAAATTTAGCACACGCCGATCGGAACCGCGGCCGACTGGCTGGCTGCACTAACAGGAGATAATGTCGTATTTCAAACGATTGCAACTTATACAAGCCGAGGTTTCTCTATATTAAATCAACTTGCGAAAACACAGCACATAAAGTTAAGAAACCATCTACAACTGTCGACGCAATCGATTCAATGACATTATGGATGCGAATAAGAGTTAACCTGTACTCATTTACATTTACCAGTAATCCTCGTGTTTATTTAGCGTATTTCAAAATATGGTTTATGTAAGATGAATTTTGTGGGGACTCACCTTTGTGGATCGGCGAAGACGAACTTTCTTAGCTTGAGGTCCCTTAATACGATGCCCTGTTCGTGACACGCTGCCACCGTTTCTGCCATTTGCCTGAACAGCCTTCGAGCTTCGTGTTCTCTGAGCCGTTTTCTCGCCCGCACGTACGAGTGGAGATCAGAGTGTGATCGAGGGAAGATTAGGTACACCCTCTTATCACCGACTAGCACTTCGTGGATGGGATTGACGTGCGGATGACCGTCGAGGCGGTAGTGCGCTTGTAATAAACTGCTGCAGTCTCTTGATACTACCTACAGACAAACAAACAAATAATTCAGAAAAGCTCAACATGAAAGGGGGTAACTAATAAATTAAACTGAACTATTAAGTGTGCTCTCCTAAAATGCAGCCAACTTTGAGTACTCAACGAGATGTTTTCTGTAAACATCTTCTAAGCTTTATGAGTGCTCTCGTACACAGTATAAAAGATTAATGCAGCAAGATACGGCAAGAACAATTTTCTTTATACCTGCGCCTCGTTAGATTGCGCTAACCTGTGTTTATTATTACAAAATCCAGTTTGGTCCTTATCTTAAAAATACTGGTTTGCGTAGCGAATCAAATTTAATAGTATATGGTCGTTTGTATCTACAACTAGTCTACACCGAATCAAAGGGACAGTCGATACAAGTTTTAGTCTACGCTAAATAGATTCAAAGGGGTTCTGTTTCAAAGCGAGCCATGATTCAAAAGGGCTAAGTCTAATGTGAATAACGAGGCTGAAACATTTACTGAATAGGGTTGCGCTGACCCCTCGCAAATAAGCATCGGGCCCAGTTGGCATCAAACGGAATTCCTGGGTGACGACAGCGGGTTTAGTAATCAAACGAATGCCTACACGTGTCGTAAGACGTAACTTTTGCAACAAAACTAATAAACAAATTTAAATTTCGAGCCAGCGACGGCGTTCGATCGTGCACCGCGATTATGTTTTATAAAGAGAAGCACTAGAATCGAACGGTTATTTTGGACTAACGACTACAGTCACCATTTATTTCCGAACTCGCACGAAATGTCAACGACATTGTGAACGCAAATTCCAAATCCGATTTCCCGACTGGGGATGACGAATCGCGTGCGTCGGATCGACTGTACATTTCTTTTTTGAATCATACCGTATTTATAGAAAGTCCGCTAGTTATTTCAGCGTAGGCACCGTAGACATATCGACGCGCAGTTTAACATACAAATTTACGTTGGGCGCCACGCAAAAAATAAACGTGACCCATTTGTAGAAGTGTTTGCGAAAAAGGCCAGATAAGAATTAGCAATGCTCGTAGCGCTTGATAATATTCGGATTCAAAAGTGGTTTACGGCAGCTAACCTACTTATCGTTATCAATATTTATTTCATCGCGAAGTATTACAAAATTGTTGCTACTTTTGTACTTGGGCGGCACCATACGACAGCCAAATTAAACAACCAATCCTGGTTGACTCGGCTGTATCATTAACCAAATATTTTTTACAGATAATATTTAGTTAACGCTTTAAAACCTGACAGCACACTAAAGTTATTTGTGAGGAACAACCAAACGGCTTTAAAATAAAGTGATCATTTCAACTCCTTACTTGGATTAGCTAACTTACTTAGTATGCCGAAGGATCAAGAATTCATTAAAAGATTCCAACGACAAAGTTTACATAAGACGTGGGGGTTACAAATAAGAACACTTCTAATTAAATGTACAATTTAAGTTCCCGCTCACGGTTAGCTATTCCACAATCTCGTTTACGGAGCAACGGTAGATTGTCCGTGGATTAATCAAACTATTGTTACAAAGTACGTCGCTATCGAATCTTGTAATCTTTGTAACACATCGCGTGTTATGTTGCGCGCGCGCGCGTAAGCAGCCTTGTTCGAAGAGCAATGAACATGCAGCATTAGATACATTACGCGTTCGTTAAGTTCACTAGTGGGGGGAATAGGAGGGGGCCCGCTAGCCTCGATGTGACATTCGACGATCGGTGCGTTATCAACTCGTCTATTTCACAATGTCAATGAGAAGGTCACGCCTATTTTCGGTGCGGCGGCATCGCGACGGCAACAACGTGTGACGTTTACGATTTTTAATTTACTAAGCACGCGACCGATTCCGGTCGCATAATTTAAGTAGAAATTAAAAATTCGAAATTCGAATGAGTAACGAATAAAGTTGGCCGGTATCAGACGTATATAAGGTAGGTAATACAAATGTGGCAGTCGTGTCGGCAAGAGGCGGTGTTGTAAATACACTCTGCGTTTAGCAACGATAACGTTGCCACATTTAACCTTGCCAAGTTCTCACGAGGGAAGTGCCTATTCTGTGCCTTGACAATACTTGTATGGGCCTTTGTTAGCACTGGAACTATGTATCCTGTGTTACCTAAAATTAGTGCCTGTGTACCATATAGAAAAGGATGTTTGAAATAACGAGTTTCCTAACTGGTTTCTGGCTGCGCAGCCGCACGGGACCACTTATACTAAGTATACTTATATAAACAAGCGAATTAGGTACGTTTACACGAAATGTGAGTAATTTTTAATGCGCCACATTTTATGATCGCATGACGTAACTCTCGGAACTTTAGATTTATGTCGTGTTTTGTTTAAATGAGGTAATATGAAGTTAAAGAAAAATCATTATTTACCTTTTCGTTGCGAAAGTAGATACATGACATTGTAAAAACGGCGATGGCTCGTTGGCCTACAAGTGCGATCGAGCAGCGCGGGGCCATGACATATAAAGTTTGACATCGACGTTGAACAGAGACGCTGTGAGCATTGCACGCGAGTTAGTGAAAAAATTGCGAGAATATTAATTAGCATTTAATAGGTTTTGTTATTAACTGACTTTAAATTTAGAATTGTCTATCGCGCTATCGGAACAACGTTTAAAAGCAAAGATAACTCTGTACAAGCAGCCAAAACTCTTTGAAGTTTCAATCGCTTAATTGCAAGAAGGGACACAACATGTGGGCATATTATTGAGTACTGTTTATCACTATGGGGTCCGATCCCGTGGGATTCAGCTACCCTTTCAGATTTGCCAGATATTGCGTCTGTTTAAATTATCCTTAATTAAATACGGAGGGCAACAGTGGGAACTTACAAATAGTAGGAAAACACATTTTGTGGGAAATACGACTACTGTTCAAACGAGTATAATACTCGTGGATACGATAATGAAACAACAAAGGGAATTACATGATATTTCTTACTTACATTAAATTTTATCTTTACGATTGTCGTTTATACTATTTATAGGTCGATATCTGTACAATAACATTAACATTCATAGGTACAAGCTTCGTCTTTAAAGATGCAGATTTTAATATGCGTAAACAATTTTCAATATATTTTAAATATAAGTCCATATATTATTTGATTCATAGCAGGAGAGTTTAACTTTAACAAAAAGAGTACTTATGAAATAAAGCTGTATGTAATATTATAGTGATTTTATATTACACAGCGTATAGCGGAACAGACAGGACACCATAAATGGCTCGATCTTTAGAAGTGTGACTGGCGTGTTACGCTTCATTTCATGTTTTTGCATAAAGTGTCGCTAGTAATTTTTCAAGTTTATCACCTGAACGTTTTCTAAGTAGGTCAAGGAAGACGTTATTTCATTTTCAGAAAACAGTTTTACTATCTAGAGCAGAGGTCGGAAACAAGAGATTACACAGAGTATCAATCAAACAATACGCAACTTGGCTTTTGAAACCCGGCACAATTTCGACACGCACGACGCTCAACATTACGTTTGTATCCCAATGTATTCGATATCGATGATTTGTTTTTAAACATAAACCCTGGTCCTTTGGCCTAGAATTAATTATCTATCATACATGACTGATGAAATTCGCACAGATCTTAATTAATTAAAATGTTTTTCCTGTTAGCCGAATGCATGCATGGAATTTTTCCTGTTTTGATAACTTCGATGTATAGAAATGATAATTTTGTTTGTATGTTAGGACTTAAGGTTGGGGTGCATTTTATTCGCTTGTGTTGGTACTTAGTATACAAGTCTTAGTGATTGATGAATTAGAACTATCGGGAAACTAATATTAATTTGGTTTTAAGTAAATGGCGTCCCGATACAGACGAGCTTTCCAAACATAAGTTAAAAAGTATATAACACTCTATTAGTACCTACTAGCGTTAAGTCGGGCAAAAGTAAACGAATGTTGATGCTGTTTGAACTATGAATTAGGGTATTTCCTGCTGAGGCTTTTCGGGTGTGATTCACCTAGTTCGAAAGGGAACAAGGAGAACTAGTTTTATAACTAAGTTGTTTGAAAATAAAGCGTATTTACAGCGTTTAACAATGAAACTAACAGACTTATTATTATATTGCTGTATTACATGGCAAAGAGCTGATGAAATATAAACAGTATTGGCTGCCAGAAGCATCGGATAAATATAAAAATATATTCCAAAATTTAATTGCAAAGTGTCTGATGAAATAAAGTTTGAGTTTATCATAATCATGTTTTGTCAGTACCTAAGTACTAGCTACTAAGGAGCATTTGCAGATAATAAGTGAGACAATCGAGAATTTGTCACAACAATATATTAGTACAGTAAACTTCGGACGAGTGCTAAATAAACAGTGTCGTATCCAACACGTAGGTAGACGCCGAGTGCACGGCCAGATACAGTTTATGCTACCAATTCTGTATTGTGTGGGCCTAACGCGGTTCCAACTGGTTTTGTTTTATAACTTTACAAGTACAGCGTAAGTATAGGTAGAGCATGGTACTCACTTTGCAGACATATTCCTCTTGCGTGCGCACGTCCACACACCGACAAAGTGATGAGCCCTCCACCTGCTCCAGCAGGAGGTACTTTTCCGCCACTAACGCAGCTTGGAACTGGTGTTGTGGTGGAGCAGGGCTGCTCGGAGCGGGACTCGAGGGTGACGGCGCTGCGGACAGGCGTTCCGCGAGCGCCGGCGACTGCGCTCTCTCCTCCGCCTTGCTGTTCTCTCCACTCGACGGCACGGCCATCGGCTTGCTCAGGCGCAGCGGCCACAACAACGAGGGTGATCCGGGATCCATCACTGCACACACACTGTCACTGTCACTATTTCACTAACGTTCACTTAACACAAACACTTAAAACGACGAGGAACTATGATGAGATGAACATGATCTGCAAAAGAAAATGCAATCCGATTAGAAACTCGAACACACCGGCGCTTGCGAATTTATTGCATACGACGACGAGTCTTACAAAATTCGAAACGAAACTATGAGACAATCGACGATTTAGTAACGCGGTTGTTTAGTAAGGGGAAATTATAAAGTACCTACGAATATGGTACGAACCTTGAAATGATTCGCCCTGAGTGGATATCGTACCAAAATTTGACTGTCCGTGGTAGCGAATCTCGCTTTATGTATACGGAATTACGGGGAGAGGTTCCGAGTAATTCGAGCACGTATAGACAGGCCAATATTTTGGGCCGGTGTCCGCTCGGGATGTTATAAAACTAAACGAACACACGACCGCCTCCTACTAACGCCATTGCGAGACTGACTGAGAGTAGTGTGACGAGGCTGTCGCGGGCTCGCGGGCGCTCGGACGAAGCCTCGGGCCAGCAACCGATCCAACGTCCAATGTCGACACACCGTCAGCTTGCGTAGTACGCGAGCATACGCCATGTGGTTTGTAGTCGACGCGGTTACTCGCTATCTGTCTCTTTCTACATTATTAAAAGGCGCTTCTCCAGAAAAGGAAAGAATGTGACCATTCATTTACGATTGGCAATGCAATGATGTCAAATGCGTATACTCTGTTTCAATATTTTTCACAACAAAGTTTAATAACAGAAATGAGTACATTTTACAAAAACGTAAGAAATTGCGAAAACTTCTTCTTTCACATTGAAATTTATAATGGTCTTGTAAAGTTGTAATAATTGATGTTATTAAGCGCTCAGGACGAAGGCCAGCAATAAAAGCTATTATTAGAGACCCAATTAATTACATCGTTACATTGATATTATGTTTGATTGATATATTAATTTAAATTATTTATTTAATTTATTTAATTCATTAAAGGATAAGAAGTTGTAAATTTGTTGAATTTGATATATCTACGTACATACATCATTATATCTAAACGCGTCTCAATACGTTATAAAATTTATGAATTGATGAGATAACGGATACTTTAATTCATTTTTCACTAAAATATGTAGTAGAAGAAAAATGATCATGTATATGATTATAATGTTTGACTTCTGGTTATTATGAAGCTTCTAATTGCAACGGACAAGTTATGTGCGTAAAGTACTTAAATGAATGAAAAATAAAACTTTTTATATAAAATACCTTTAAACGTATACTTAAAAACTTTAAATACCTTTAATATAAAAAAATATAAAAACAACAATTAATTAGCGCAGAAGGGGCAAATATTAAAAATAAACATTTTGATTTCTATTGGTATGGGCGTTGCCAGGTACTTAGCTGTCCCCCCCCCTCCCCCCCTAGAAGACCGGTTGTTCGAAGGTAAAAAAATTGCATCTATTATTTTCAAGAAGTTGACGTTGTGTAAGATTTTTTTTAAATATTATTATTATTTAATAAAGAAGCGCACAGATACCTCCTCAACTAATAACTTAGTCTCAATCTGCCCCTCCCCCTCCCCAACATCCTTGATCTGCCCCTTCCTATAGAGAATCCGAGCGACGCCCTTGTCTATTGGTATAAATTTAAAATGTGTTTCATATGATATATTTACTTACATAATATATTTTTCACCGGGTAATTTGATTACTTCTGTGGCAAAAAATCTCAGAAATGAGGAAATCAGCAACCACCTACTTCTATTTAAAAACTTGTTGCATGTCGTACTACCTATTATAAAGTAAACACTACTTACATAATATTACACAACGATTTTCTGACGTTAACACAATACCTCCTGAGTACTAGACGGCACGTCACACTGTACTTCCACACTCGATGCTATTTAGTACTATGCCGTGACTTTGTCTGACATTAAGCATTTAGCATTAATATTTCACAATATTGTCTTTGTAATCAGGTGATGATTAATTTTATTATTGCGTCAACTTTATCAGTTCAGAAATTGGTTTTCGCGAAGATATAATTGAAGGTCAAGAACATAATTAATATGGTGTAATGCTAATGATCAAAAAACATCATTCAGGTACAACAAACAGAAGATTTAGTACGGCTAGTAGTTTGGTCATGTTAATAAATTTTAAATAATTGAGTGTGCTTTCTAAATATAATTTACTACTGTTTACATTTTGTGTTACTAAGTGAACTCTAATTTGTTACCGTTTCGGATTTAATATAGATAGCAGCGTAGCTAACGAGTTCCTTAATTTCTTGTACGATAGAGACGGTTCAATCAAGATCTTATTTTAAAGTTCAAAAATAAATATGAAGCTCTATCTTCTTATTATGCGTCAAAATAATTAATCACAGACTTTTTATTAAATGCATTTTTAAATCATCGAGGCTCCGCTCCCGCGTGGGTCTCGTTTGTCACTGTGATGAATTTCATGATTCCATGCGTTAGTCCAAATCATAAATTTTCTGTAAATTTCAGCTAAATCTGACCAGTAGTTTTTTGCGTGAGAGTATCAAACATACTAACATAATGAATCCGAACGCTTGTGAGGTTATATTCACAAGCTTTCGGATTCATTATATTAGTAAGATTGACATGCCTTAACTGTTAACTGCTCAGAGTTTTTAGTTTTAGATACCAACATTTTAAATATTCACCTAATTACCTATTTAACTTTGACTGAGAATAATATATTTATTGGGATAAAATGCTAAGTATGTTAAGTGATTACTGATCGATATTTGATACAGCTTTACGCCAGAACCAGAGCTAGCTTTACAAATGAAACGTGAGATAAGTAGTAGAATGTAATGTCATTGTTTATTCGCTCATTTTACACTTAAATAAAGGGTTTAGAACGGCGATAACAGTCATAGTTTATTGGCTAATAAGAACGGTAAGTTATTATTCTAAGTAGTTTATTGGAAGGAAAACTTTAGAAGACAATTGAAAACTGAAATACACATTTATATCAAAGTGATATATTTGTTGTTATAATTTTCAGTTAGAGTAAGTAGAACTACATGGCTGTACTGAATGGTTATTGAGAAGTAATTTGATAATGACCAGAACTAAGCCTAATTTGCTTAAGATTTTCTTGTGTTCCTACGAAACATGTGAATTACATTTTATTACCGGTTAGAAGTATTTTTTAATCTTCGTTTAAAGTGATATATGTACATTTATATAGGTATAAAAATGTGGATTGAGACATTAACATTGCATAAAAAAGACATGCTAAAAATGTACAAGGATACAGGACCATTGTTAAATTATTCTTATAAGAAATATATATTTGCAACTATTAGATTAATTTTATTGAGATGTGTCATGTGCTAAGTAGTAACTTTAGTGTACAATATTGTACCTGTTTAACCATAAAGCATAAGGGTGCCCGCATCTTGTCTCGACTTGAAAGGATCAAACAGTCGGTGTAAACGAAGAGATATTATCTACCTGCTATTGATTCCGCTCAAAGTTCTTGTATATTGCGGTTAATCAGCGATCAAGTAAATTAATTGGTACAAAATTATTACTTGTAGAACAAATTTGTTTATTTAATATAATTACGTAAGTACTTTACTTTAAATATTGTACAAGAAATTAATTGATTTGTCAATTAATGGTCGCCTCTCGAGTTTTTTTACTATTTTGATATGCTTTACAGCCCAGATAATGAAATAAATTGCATTACACTATTAAAATAAATATGACGGATATGTTAAGCTGCAAAAAAATATACCTTAAACATAAATGATGAATTTATGATTTATGATATATGTACTATTCTTCATAACTATTACATATATAAGGCCATTTCAAGTTTTAATTGATTTCACGATAACCTACGATATTTATATCTATATGGTAAATATAACATTTATAAGGGTGCCCGCATTCACCTTGTTATGACTACGAAAGGATTACACAGGTATCAAACAGAAGCTACGTTTCCGTTGTGCAAACGAAGAGATTATATCTATTGATTCCCTCAGTGTTCTGATATAATGCGGTTAACCAATGTACCAGCATTGCGATATAATATTAAACAAAATGATTACAGATAAACACATACGCGTTAGAGTTATTTCCTTGGGTGTAAACATTTAATAAAAATAATTCAATTATTTAACAATGAAACAAAGTGGTTTTATTTTCCTGATACTCTTGTCTTTTCTACATTGCTCCGGCTTAGTCATTAGTTACTTTTATTTAATAATAGGGATAAAAGTGTCTTAATGTGTTATTAATATTTTAGTTTCGCAAGCTCAACATTTGTGTATTTATTTCAATAGTAAGTAATTTTTATTTTGACTTGGCCCTTGCATTACAGTGCAAGGGCCAAGTAGAGTCGTCTCAGTAGAATCTAGAACTTATGTATCACTCTATCTACGTACGTGCATAATTACACAACATATATATACTTAATAAGTAGCAACAGTGTCTTGGTAATTGCAAAAAAATATCAAAATACAATTATTACTGTTAGATGTTAATCTTGAAGGATATTTTGGGAACGATAAATAATTCATTTTGGCTAATCAAAAAAAAAATGTCATTATTGATAATCCGTTCCAAAAATTACTTCATTAACCGTCTTCGAAAAGGAGGTGGTTCTATTTATAGGTACAATTTCATTTAATGGGTTTATTGTTTTGGTAATTTTGAAATGCCAGATACTTAATTTATTTATAATTGCTATGTAAAGACTGTATAGACTTAAAGATTCGATGTTATAATTAACCCTAAGAGTTAATAACTAAGGAGGCTTATAACGCGAGGGAATTCCTTCATTAAATTCCTTCCACTAAATATAACTGAGATAAAGCATTCAGATATAATGATTAATGACTTTATTTTAAATTCTATTATAATACGAACTAATTAGGTATTCGAATTTCTTATATATGCTTAATATAGGTAATCGTTTCACGGTGAATTTGGTGGATGTTTTCTATTACGGGAAGAGCAGAATTCAGGCTTTTTGTTTAACCATAATAAAGTTATGGGGGGGGGGGGGGGGGGGGTAAAAAGAAAAAAAAAATTTGGGGAAAGGGGGGGGAGGGGGGGGGCGCGTTGTTGGTCCGCTGCGGG
>DWNE01000025.1:0-48597 GCA_018249875.1 Cecropterus toxeus
CTATATGAAGTTGCTTACAAATGTCCATGGGCGGCAGTAACCACTTACCATCAAGTGGGCTGCTTGCTCGTTTGCTATTTCATACTTATATAAAAAAGACAGAAAGGTGAATGATGAATTTAGATTTCTGTTCTGGGTCTGGTGTTTGTGTATTCGTCTTTGTGTGTCAATGGCGCCCACAACACTGGAGAAAATCCTGCTGTGAGACTATGAGTGTAGAAAGCGCTTAAAGCGATAAATACTTTCTGTATTTTATATTGTAATATTATTTTTATTTGAAAAATAAATTAAAAGTACCTTATTTTCGAAAAGACGAGTTTGAAATAAAATTTGCGAAGCATTCAAAAATTCGAGATCCTTAACTTTTGGCTGCTTCAATGTAGAGCTAGTTGAAATTCCTCAATTGCCAGTCCGTAGAGTTCTAATTAGCTCTAGCTGCCGTATCAGTTCATCTACACGACCTACATGAATTTAATTTTAATAATTAGCTCGCGACTGATCCGGTAATTAAAAACGTAACGGGACCGCCGCGGCGCACAAAGGGTTCGCTGATGCAACCGAGCTCTTGACACACAACAACACGATCTTATGACTCTACAAATTTAAATCTTACTGATGACATTTGACATGAGCTTATTCAAATTCACTACAACGTATTCAATTAAAGTAAAGAAGGTTATATCACTTGTGTTTGTAGTTCATAAATATTTTCACAATATCACGCGGCAGAACAAATTATATAGTGTGTATAACAAAATTTAATGGAGATTGAATAAAGATTAACTTAAGAAGACATATAGTTAAACTCCGACAATAATATATTTTATTATTGAGGAGGCTAACTCTTCATACTTTAGGTAATTCTGACACCAGCATATTTATGAATTTTAGTCGTAAAATAAAAGCGTTACCTGCTCATGTTTGATACGTGTAATAAGACAGTCAGGCTGTAAAGTGTTTCAACTTTGACCTCATAAGCTAAACATTCCTTTACAATTAAAATAGGACAGCAGTTATCACACAATTTTAGACGAGGTACATGATCGGCATCTGCTTACTTTGGACGAAGGAAATAATGTACTCCTAAATTATAAACTAAATATACTAATTAGTGTGGCTTAAACCATTTTTCGATTGTAAGTTAAGGTAAAAAAGCCAATGGAAAATGTTTTGACAACAAGCAGAACTGACATAATGGTTGTAATCTCGCCTAATTAATGTTACATTAAATTTATGTAGAGACATGTAATTTGCTTTGTTTTTAACTATTATACTTTAATTGTGCGCACATGTAGCGCTACTGATTCATCTACTTATACTTGTCTGATTACTTGCCGACTCCTTAATAAGGTGTTTTTACAAATTACTGCCACATGTTAAAAATATATCCACAAATATGATTTTGATGTTATGTCTCCGAACTGTTGATAAAAATAAAGCTAAAAAACAATTACAACAAATTACCAAAACCTCTAAAGATTTTTATTTATGTGTTAGTTTCTCACATATATTTATGGTTAAGTGAGTTACAAAATATATTATTATGCTTACATTAGTACCGAGGCTCCGCGCATCAGCTGGCCGGCTACGTACGGGCGCGCCGGGACGTAGGAAGTCTACACTTGTATTGACGGGTAGCGAAGCGAAGGCAAATCATTTATATAAAAACAATTATGTCAACTTTATTTGAATATTGGTAGCCTAGTGACATGAACATTGGTCTACAAGATCTAAAAATATAATTCCAGAAAATTCCTATTTCTCCAAGAAATTATATTGTCGTATTAGAAATTTATCTAATTAGAATACATATAATTATCGTTGATTTAGACATAAAAACATGGTTATTTTACTCATTAGCTATGAAAAGTTCTGAAAGGTTTAAAACCTATGATTTACACTTGGGTTGCGCGTAGGGAATGGTCTAAGCCCTCTTCGTCCTATCAGAGTAATATGATACATTTGTTTGTAATAGAACCGGCAATGGCACTCGGGCACTTTAACAGTAGAATCCCGTAGTGTGGATTTACAAAACTTACAAGCTGATCTATTTCTACGATACTAACTAATTGCGAGATATAAGTTACAATCTAACGCATCTATCTATCGCAGGTACGTGTTAACTGACGGGCGGCGCGGGGACCGAATGCCCAGTGGTTTGCGTATCGATACGGTGTGATACAATCACGCGTACTCACACTAAGCTATATTTAAAGTAATTCTACACGAAGTAATTCACATTTGTATATAATATTCAATATTTATAATATTCAATTTTCTGTTGTATTTTGGGGCATAAATTTACTTATTCTTACTTGCTTCCATTTTGAACATGCGTGGTATATATTCGTACAATTTTGCTGCTAAGACCATAGCTTATTAATTCCTAAATTTTATCAAGAATATCAATGTGGACGAGAGAATATAACATTTTTTACTTCATTAAATATCTCTGAAGGGGTTATCAATACGGTTAGTACAAGTACTTTGTACAAGTTTTTAATACGTTTATTCTAAACAATCATTGTTTATGTACAGGATAACATAAACGATGATTGCTTTGTGGAACTTCATAAACTCGTACTCAGGGCAAGTGTCTCTGCGTTAATATTTACTGTGAAAACCGTTTGAGTCCGTCCTTGACCCTGCCGCCCTACTCTCATAACACGCACGGCGGTGTGTGCGTGCGCGGCAGGTGCGCTGCGCACGCGCCGCTCAAATATCAACGAATGTCACTCACCCTCCCGATAGGAGCTGGTCCCGTTACGTCGTAAGCAAATTGTGTTAATAACGCTACGAGATAACATCTCTAATTGAACATCCATAGGTCATCACTTTTATAACCCTCTTTTGTGCACGATTTTTGTAACTGGACGTTTTTGTAACTGTATTTATGGTATGTACAATTCATCAATGGTTTTTACGTTGCATAATTGTGGTTTGGTAGGATCTATTATATCTTCTTTTGAGAAATCCAATTACTGCGGATTCCGCCTAACTTACATGTGACGCGACCATCTATGTCCGCAGGAATGGCATGCTCTTTTGTTACGTCAATTTTAAAAAAAAAATGTTGGCAACATGTCGGTAAAAATGCAAACTAATAACTCATTGGTATCTTTAATCTTAAATACCCAAAGTACCTAAAGGCACGGAGATCGTATCGCCGCATGTAAACACGGGACGGGCTGCCAATAGCAAATTAGAGCCTTAAATTTTAATATGCTCGCGATGAATACTAAATCAACGTTAAGTATTCCGATCAACACTTGAAGATCTGGTAAAATAAATCTCTGCGGAATATACGTAACCGTGATATACAATTATTTTGCATATATTAGTAAAATGAGACAAAGTTGAAACTTAACCTCTATTAGATTGGAATTAATCACAGGCACGTTAATAGGCTGATGATTTTTGATTTAAACAATTACATAAAAATGTGTTTTCTGTAAATTTATCATTAACATAATTAATTTAATGTATATAATGCAGATTTACAATAGTAGGTACATTTAAATGTAAATTACAGTTTCCGTGAATGTAATGAGATTGCAGAGCGATACAGGTAGTTGTGTCAGTGAGGAGGATAGGCGGCGACGCGTGGGAGCGCGCCGCTAGATGTCGTTATCGGTAACGGCACGTATTCTAATCGGCCGATGATTGATCTCGCGCCAGCAGCGCACGCGCATCGATACGCACACAGATAAAGAATGCGTCCGATTGAAAATAACTGCTCAGTAAGTAGGTAAGAAATTAGAATATGTAACACAACAACAATTAACAATTTTCTATGCTGTCTGTACTGATAGCAGTGTAATACTAAACAAATTGTTCAAGAGTAAAATAACACAATTATGTAAAAACGTATTTTACCCATTGGACCGCTTATTATGTTCTGATATCGATTTCCTAATTCCTTGGTAACGTCTGAAGTGTACAAAATTAAAATAAAATTGTAACTCGGCTTAAATCTCAGCGGCAAGAATCTGATTATGCTTAGTAGTTTGATAGGGAAATCGATATAAGCACGTTATTGGATTGCGATCAGGCACCGTGTGAACAGCGCGCCACACTGCACGCCCGCGCTACAGCCGCGCCACACTGTGCAGTACCGGCTCGCGGCCATTTCACTAATAATCATGTTGGTGCGTAATAGCGGGCTGCTCGTCGAGCGCGGTCCCTGTAATAAGCTGTCGAGATATGCACGATTAGACCACATTCGGGCCACAACATTATAAAGCCGACGAATTGATGTAATATAATAAAAATGATACCACCGCCATAAAATCACACCGCTGCAATCACCACCAAGGTGACTGCTCAATTCGGTCTCGGTGGACGATCCGTGATCTCATCGAGAATAATAAGCAGTTCAAGCAAAGCAAGCTTAATGCAATTTGTGCGACCTTCCTGTTAAACTATGTAACGAAGTGTAAATGGTTCTTTATAATTAATAAAACACGTAAAGGTGTATGCATTTCAATCAGTTTTAGTTTTTGAAATCTAAATAAGTTAATTAACAACTTCTTATTTTTATTGTCCACCGAAGTTGCGAACTCAATGCAACCACGTTGCGGAATTCGTACGGGACGACCAGCTCGGTAATTACGCTGGTGTACAATTACAGGGTAGTAATTGCATAAAAATGTGAGTGTTAATTATTCGGACTGAAATTGCGAGTTGTAAGATAGACGGGGCGATAGCATTCCGTTAGGGTTGCGTGTCGCGAGTAGCGGGACCCTAACGTCCGCGCAGGTGCCCGCAACGGGACCGAAAGGTCAGGGCGCATGCATATGTTACCCCGATAAACTACTGCGCCTCCCCCGGCTCCGGCGACGAATAAATTGCACTAAGAAATGTTTACGTCCCCTGTCGCAGGGTTAAAACGTATTACGTGTTAATGCATCCCGTTCGAGCTGTCGTGGAGTGCGAACTTACAAACTATTCCTTAAGTGTTTTACAACTCTATTGCAGTTTACTTTTTGAAAGACGCAATAAAGTACGCAATATTTTTAAAACAATATTCAAATGAATTGCTTTCTTTTTATGGTACCCTATTCACTAGAGCTTATCTCAGGTAGTCACGAATTACCGTAATTTCCCCGTTAAAATAATGGTTACTATTTTAAAACGGTACCTTTAGTAATGTGTAATTAAATGACCGACAAGACAAACCGAAATTATAATATAATTAGTAAATTCGTAAGATATAAGCTCCAACGATAAGATTTGTTAAAACAATAATTTGTTTATCAGATTATTTTTTTATCGATTTAAAAAGTGGGCGACGTGGTTGCAGTATTCAGAGTAATATGTTTGTGAACACGGGAATGTCGATCGAAATAAGCGACTTAATTCGGTGGACACTAAGACAGGAGGTATTCGAATTCTAATAGGCACGTATCATTAGGTTATGCTTATTTCATAAACTGTTCAAACATTTCATAACAACAAACTGTTCATAAGATACTTCGGAACAATTAAAAATTAAAAACAAAAGATCTAAGCTGATGGACGCAAATCTGTTAGATACTTTTTTGTCATTGATGATGTTTATGAAGCTCTATGATACGTAATATTTGGATTTGGCTTTCTGGTAGAAATAATTAAATAGTCTTTGTACCGTTTTTGGAAAATCATCTCTTAAGGGTGTAAAACAGGAGTTCAATATATACATATATTACAGTCTTCGCGTACGAAGTCGCGGGCAACAGCTGGTGCTATATAATACTGCTGCTACAAAGCAGAAAGAGGTAAAATTGTTTGCTGCGTATAAGCGTACGTCAAGGAATACTATTATCTACCTTTAAGGACGCTTTCAAATCACAATTTTCAATTGTTTAAATTTTTCTCCGGCTGCTGCCGCGCGAGCGTAGACGGTTGTCGTATTTACTGCTGACTGTTTCGCAATACCTTTTCAATCGTATCATTCATGTCATGAGTTATTTTGAATGTAAAACACAATCATCCATGTGCATAACGTCAACCGTTCTACTTAAATGATATGCGGCCTACTTAAATGTTCTAATATCAAATAGCGCTTATACGCCGGAACAACGGAACCAAATCCTTATTTATTAGTGCGTAGTAAAGCATTTTATGACTGCGCTTAGTTTACAGTTTTTGACAAATGAGCGCTTAGTTTACCGTTTTTGACAAATGAAAAGGTTGTATCGTAGAGGTAAGTGTATATTCTAATGAATAGGGCTTTCTTTCAATGCGGCACCGGACTAGCGGGTCGTGCAATTGTTTCTCGTCACCGGCGGGTTGTGCAATTTTGCTTTTCGAATGTTTTGGGACTTTTTAAACATTTTGTTGGCTGGACCCAGTGGAGGCAATAAATTAGAAAGTGGCGCGCTTACCGCACGTCGCAATCCGAATCATTTTTTGTCGCGTTAGCTTTCCCTGCCACAATGGCGAGTAATTGCTTTTTTGGGGGTGCCCCTAATTCAGAGAAATGTAATTATAAACAAAAAGCTTTGTCAAAAAATAAAACAATTGGTATTTTACAATATTTTAAAAGAAAGTTGCGTGTTTTGCGATGAAAATGTTTATAACACTTATGAACAAATATTGTTAGAAACCGTTAAACATATTTTAAGTCTATTGTAGAACTAAGCGCTACGCATATTATACTGTATTTTTTGTTAATATTATGGGTACAAATATATTTATGGAAATATTAAAAAGAATATAAAATAAAATGGAAATAAAAGAAAGTGTCTGGATTGACAACTTCAAGAGTTATTACTTGCCGTATGACATATATCTTTATATCATAGGTATAAGGTATTAATCATTTGCGATAACATTAACACCCCTTCCAAAATCTCTTGTCACATTCGTAAAGACAGCATAATACATGAAATCACTAAATCAGTCAAGTGCAAGTTGACCTCACGTGCTATAAGGGCTCCGTTGCATCATACATTTGTTTTGAATACTTGTATTTAAAAATTTAATATATTAAACAGCAGGACAATATAAAATGTATATTGTTTCATAAAGATTTTACTGTAATCATTTCTAATTTCAAGCTTGTATGTAATCATTCTATGTAACTCATTGTAAATAAGAAATATAAAGAACACTAAAGAAAAACACGTTTCGGTAGTACACACCTGTACATATCTTACTTTATGTATTATTGTCTATTTATTTGTAAGGATATCTGCACTTGTTACAAATATTTCGCGAGTATATAAACCTGCGCCGTTCACGCAGGATCTAAAAATAATAATCGGTTTATAGATAATCTATATAAATTAGTAGAAAAAATACTTATATATTCGATATTCAAAATTGAATCACATAGGCCTATTTGTGTGGCAGAAAGACATTAATTAGGAAGCTATCGGAACATTTCTTAGTCTGTCTGGTAATCAGAGACTACACTACTAATTAGATATAAATTGGAAGATTCAACAATAACAACAAAAATTATTGTTGTTATTTCTTAATATGAAAATACCTAGGATTTTAAATTACATAAAGCTCGCGAGACGCAGGCGACTTTAGAAGCAGAGCCGAGTAATGTGGGATAACAAGGGCCAATCGGCTTACAAACGCATCAATTTATAAAAGGTTATCGCAGGTCAAAAGTTAAGGGTGAAAATGTGGAGGGAAAGGTAGAACAATGCACTCACCCGAGTCCATGCGCCGAGTGGTAGTGGTGAGTGGTGAGTGGCGAGCGCGCCCCGCCCCGAGCGGTGCACCCCGCGCCGGCTCAAATGTCAGACTGGCTAACGGGACCTCTCGTGCTAGGGCTCCTAGGGCTGATTACTATTCCTAGCGCTCATCCCCGCCGCACTAACGGGCCAATGTCTATTATGATATCCATTCGAAAGTTCAACCGTTTCCAACTATAACGAATGTTTACAGACAACTCTCCTAGCTCGCCTTGCGCGAACATTTAACTAAGTCTTGAGTAATTCGCTGTAAGTTTTCCTGCTAGTCAAATTACAGTGCTGCCGAATTAAGCACTAATTTTACACGACCTGCTTTTTACACTTCTAATTTAATTATACGTTAAATAAGTTTTTGATTATTCGTTCATAAAAATATGCAACATGTCGTTGTAATTATCTTCTTATGTACGTTTCGGCGTAAGAATTTTTATGCTCCAACACTTAAATTTAATTTAAACAATTTACAAGTGGCAACAGCACTTGGTATGTAAATATTACGTTACGAAAGTTAATGTATACATTGAAGTTATGAGTGTTGAGTAAGAAAAACACTTTGAAATGCTCCGATTGAACTGTTGGCGCAGTGGAGTCTTGGTCCGCTGCAGAGGTTCCCAGGCGAGCGGCCGCTTTTTGCGTCGCGCGGGAATGCGTCGCACAATTACCAAACGGCTGAATAAGAGCCTCCGTCCGCGGCCGCGATTTATAGCAACCAACCACCGATATAATTGTATATACCTAATTGCAATACATTTATAAGCGGACAACGTTAGTCAAGCACTCTTTGCTGATGCACGGAATTCCCTGTTTTTTTAATCTATTAAGAAACTGTCACGATATATTGTAGAAAACCTACAATTTGATAAAAACATCATATCAAAACAGTTTTTGTACGCAATATCTCATGCGAGGTTTTGATTTACCTACGATTTTATTAATTATAATTTAATAGTACCTGCAAAACTGAGAGATATAGAGGCTGGATCGAATAACATACATCTGTACGCGTACTCAGATAAGTCTGTCACATAACCTAGAACGGCCAGTTCTGATCCAGTCCAGCCATATCCGTATGAAAAATAAATAGACAAGTTATGCTATTTACATATCACCTTATAAGCGTAGACCGAGTTTTTGCAAACAAATAACATTAATTTCGAAACTATTTACACACACTTCATAATGGTGGAGAAAAAAGTAAGGCAACGTGGAGCGTCGCGGAAGTGCGTGTGGAGCGCGCGGCGGGCGCATTTGCGTGCGCCACAGATTATGCAACCGTGCCACGGGCGCACTTACATGCAATGCGAACAGTGGCTAGATAAATATACCGTCATTGTATGAGCTTCAAATTAACGTATATACCTTTTAAATTCGCAAATTAAATCAGCAAACATAGTCAAATAATAGAGTTATTTGATTTCACAAATTGCAGAATGTAATAGACATAAAACGCATCAAGGGAAGGTGTGGTTTATCCGGGACTAGACTACCGCTTAACTCATTTTTAACTTGAAGCTTTTTAGTCTTTGCTCCACAACGCAATGGTTACGGATACCAGCTATACATTAGATTATCATCTTAGTCCTCATTATTCTTAGGTAGTACCCCTGGTCTATACCTTTACAAAAATGTTTACACATGTGCACGGAAGGCAGTGAGGAACTGACTACTTGTCATCAGGTGGGCTACTCGTTTTATACTCGTTTGCTGTTAAGTTATAAAATAGCACGAATATGTAACAAACTTCTACACGAATATGTTAGGTTGGCAAGGCTAGTCGCATGCAAATTGGGTGTCGCAGGTTTACGACATCGTTAGCGGCGAGCATTGTTCCTATTGTTGGCTCTGCCACCGGCAACCTCAGGTAAACAGGCAAACAATAAAATTTACATAGTCTCACATGTGCCCTACTGCGAGGCAACAAGGTTCAGAATAGCTCTATTGAGGTATGCTACCTGGCTTACAAAAAATACACCGGTCAAGAGATATGAATATGCACGGAGAGAAGGCCTTTATTTAGAGTCGTCAAGCTGTGCGGTGGACTGTACGGAGAAAGCTGATTAGCGATTATTATTGAAATCCTGACATTTATTTTTATATGGAACTTTATGCACATATAACAATGTAAGTTTCATCAAGACCAGTCAGAAAAAAACATACATTAGTAATAATATGTGCATTTAGACTATTAAGACTTAAATTAGATTATTAAGACATTAAGACTTCAATAAATTCAGTATTTACTAATGCGAGAATGCGACTAAGTGTTTAACATGTAGGTTATAAGTAATATCATATTAAATTAATCGTAGCATGCACGAATAGCAGCCTGTGTAACTAACAAAATGATCTATCGCTTTATCAGTGGTATTACAATTACAATTATTAATTCGTCATATTACAATATAATTATAATTCCAAATTGCAACATACATATGTATGTTAAAGCGTCTGCGTCACACCTATGAACCGAAAGTTATATTTCAAAATTTATTTTATTCCTGCAGCCTCGTGACTAACATCTTAAAGAATTATTTTTCAAACGAAATTTAATTGGCGGTGGGTAATAAAATCTGACGGAGCGAGGCGGACGGCTGCGATTTCTAAAGGTTCCAATGATTGATTTTCGGATTCCAAACCTGGACAAAAAGCTTCCTGGCAAAAAATTGCGCCGACACAACGTATGCAAATCCTTTGTTAAGCTGACGCGCACTATTCGTAGGAAAGTAGGAATTGGGTTATAGAAAATATGGTGTAATATCGTTTGCAGCGTGTGCCAGCACGCAAACCTTTTCACATGGGCACTCACGGCGACGCAATCTGCGATCTAAGTGCGTCCATAAATTTCACTATTCCTATGCACTAGCGTCGCTAAACTTCCGAGAACCAAAAATTCATGGCACGGACCCCGAAGGTGTGCGAAGACCGATGATTAAAAAATATATAAGTGCACATATTTTAATATACATATATGCATATATTTTTAATATATATATACAAATATATAAATGCATATAGTTTTGCGACTGCGATTTTGAACAGATATGCAGATAAAACTTTATGTGTGGGTTTCTTCTAGTGGCTGGATTGATTAGCCTGCGGACTAATCTAAATCAATTAAAAAGTATGTTTTAGTAACTCTTAATATATACATAGGTATTATACATTCGACACAACACATTAATTTATAAACGATTCAAGAGAAACAGCCGCCAATGAGATCTCCATTGGCTAACAGTAAATAAAACAGGGCTCCTTAATGAACTCGAACGTATACCTAGGCGTTGCTACATCACATCATAATACCTAGCTCATATAGGAAGTTTGGCCTACCCTGTATGTCTATAAATAGGAACACGTTAGTGTACGTAGCGTCATACGTTAAACAAAGTATAGTAATGGACGCCGAATTCTGTTATTTATACTATTTGTGTCAACATATCTAAACTTCCCTCCATAATAAATGATAATACAGGTCGTACCGGTACGTATTGACGTAATTGACATAAGCTATTGAAATAAATAGTAAGGTAAGAAGTACCTAGTTAGGGCTTAGTCATATGTAACCTTTGGTATGAGTAGAACATAACATATTCAAAATGACTGCGACCCAGTTCCGCGTGAGATTTATATGAATGTCGACCAGAACTGTTGAATGTGTAGTAGAAAATAAAGCACCTATGAATACTTTTCAAGAAATGGACGTAATGTGATGAAATTTTGATTGATGTTGCAAATAATTATTCCTCCATCGAAAACCTATGTATAAATTACAAAGGAGATCGCTTACAGTTTATTAATACACTTATATATTTAGCACATATATAATATATTACACGAGGTAAATATATCGCATGATATATGTATATATTTACACGAGGAGACTACTTTCAGCAAAATAATTTAGTTTTTACGATTTTGTTTGATTAATTTCAATTATACATTTATTAAGATTTTACATTTAACTAGTGCGTTAGTTTGTTAACTTCGGATTCTAATTATCTTAGTACCTTGTTATTTTTTCCAAAAAAAAATATATGTATAATCAAAATTAGCATATGAAATACATTAAAACAGAGTACAATGTAGGTAAGTTCAATTGATGCTATCTTGTTGCTACGCTACACGTATTTTAATTCTAAGAAGCTGAACCTTGATGCAAACGAATATTTGCTACAGGATAAATAGGATTGACAGCAATTAACAGTTGGATTCAGAAGGCACAGGACCGGTTGGAGTGGCGTTGTTTAGGGGAGGCCCATGTCCAGCAGTGGACCTCAAAAGGCTGTTGGTTGGATGAATGGATTGATAAATAAATAAATAAAATAACTAAAAGCGACCTCGTAAAATAGATCTTTAAAAGTATGATACAAGATGATATTGTCATATGTCACTTCATTTCTATCGGTTTATGCTTGTGGCCTGGTATGTCTGTTTATAACATGGAAATATAAATTAAAATTGTTTTTAACACCTTATTTATAGGCCTAGACATCAAAACAATATACAGCTTTTTCCACAGAATCTTTTTAGGAAGTAACCTTATTAAATAGTAACTAATTAGTTCACTTCGGAGACAACGTACCACTTTAAGAATAGCCATAAACCTTTAGACTATTAAAACATACATACATTATAAATGCTATAGCGTACATTGCAAAAAACATGTAAGTAAGCACTACATGTATGTAAATACAAAAATTAACATGAGTCTGGAACATTCTAACTATGCACACACTAATTTGAATATATATTAGATATGATTTTGGCGGTGGAAAAAATTAATTAGCCTTTTTTAACTTAGTAACTGGCGAACATGCCATTCACTTGATATTGAGGAGTTTCAGCGTGAGTTTGGTCCCTCATAAGCCGGTAAATCAAAGAACTAAGTTACATGTTAGCTATAGGGCAAAAGGTTCTAAATTCCTGCAAACTTAAGATCATCGCTACATCTCTATTGTATGCAGACGTTACATGACAATAATACTATTCGAGAAGTGCAGACTGTAAGGTTCGGCGTATTTGAGACGAGTGAAACACATGGATGTTGGAATAACACTGTGATTTATTCAATAAAACACGTATTATATAACCTATTTATTGATATAATGTTGGCTACATGATATTCGTACTACTACAAGAGATATTGCCTTCGGAGACGAATCAAATTACGAATCGGGAGTAAAATTCACAACGCACTGTAACCTACCTGCCTAGAACACCGCCTCGTAATGATCTCGTCAATGTAAATTATAATAATTTTGCATGTTCCGCTTATCTTACCATCGCCGCTTTGATCCGCAGAAATACACCCAAATAAAACATTAATTAGCATATTTTAATTATATCTATTCTGTTATTATATTTGCTTGCCAACAATTTGTTTATGAAATGAGCTCGCAGACCGCTCGATATATGCTTCATAATTAATGGCCCTAGACAACAAACAAATTCACATAGTGTTACAAAAAAAATCACGCATAAGATAATAATTACATCTTTACGCATAATAAAAAAATACCGTCAAGTTTTTATCTTACTTAGTGCCTCGATATACATTAGAATAATTTGTAATTAAGTGTGTAAGAAGTTAACGTACCTCTAATAAGCGCTCATTATAATACTGGAGATATAAAGGTAAAACATCACAATGCTACATTAGTTAGAAAAATAAATTTGAAAGGTAAAATTTTCATTGTAGTTATTAGACAATACTTTAACGATACTTTAAGCGAGGCTTAAGGGATACCATTACGGTAAATCCTTGAACAATACATTGGAAAGAAATGTGTCAGGATAGTTACAATTCCACTTTTTTCGCGGCAGCTCGCACCGAATGCTAGCAAAGGTCACGTGGAACCCGTTCTCACCGCTCCGCAGGGCAGGAGAAATTATGTATTAGCATTAATTACGTCTTCGGCGGCCATCGCTGCACGGTGATAGTAAAAAACAAAGTAAAAGTACAGCAAAGCCAGACAGAATAGTGATTTCAGAGCAAAAAAATACTTAAATCAAGAAACACTTTCCAAGCTAATTCACTTAAACAAAGAAGAAATAGTTCAATGTACGGCACATTGAAACAGGCTGCATTTTATAATTATGAATACCACTTTCGAGTTGTTATAATATATTACTATATTTATAAGTAACTTCGTGTTACCAGGCGTTCAGATGGTCGAAGAGATTCAATAATCGCTTTGTGTCGTATATTCATTCTTTCTTAGATTTCGTTAAATCCTGTTTATTATCAATACACGTGCAATAAAGAAAATAAAAACTACAAGTATCGCAAAACCGTTGCACATCACAATACTATGCCATTAGTTTCCAGGCTACGATGCATGCTTCGCAATAAATCTTCAAAAAACCCTTATTCAGGTTTGAAGGTAACAAAAACGATAAACGATTGCCACAGGAATAATATGCAAGACGTTGATTGTTCGACGACGATGAAAAAAAGCGAACAGATGCGTGTGCGCAGGTAGGGCGCATGCAAATAGGTGCGATTTCTACAACACGCTAGATAAGGTGAAAAGATGACTATCGTACATAGGGACAATAAATCTTGTATATTTTTACGGATTTAACGATTTCGAGGTTCGTAGTTCGAGGTACAAATTATTTTGTGACGCCTTAAGCACATATTGGTGGAGCCATAACATTTAAAAAGAACAAGTATGTTGAATTTTATTTTCTATTGACATTGACTTTGTCAAACATCAGAAATAATATTGGCTTCCCGGTCAACTATTTAATCTACTTCTTTCACCCGTGGAGCATCACCTCGGTAGGTTAGTTTGTTTGAGAAACCATTTGAGTGATATGAAGTTAATTAACTATTCTAGTGGAGTAATGCCCACTTAACGACTTCGGACTTCAGTTCACTTACCAATAAAAAACTATTTTCAGTTCACTACGTATATCGAGTCGATCATTTAATCGATATGTAGTTTAACTACTGCTTATTATACTAACTGTTCCTGCCTTGCTCTCTCCGATGTCATTTGAATACAGATATGGATTTAGGTACGGTTCAAGCGGGTCGCTTACGGTAGTGTTTTTCTATGCGAGACGACGGCTAACATGATACTAAGTAGATCCATTATTTTTCACATGGCGAAACAACTTCTGCATTTCTCATATATCGTATCGAATGAACATGTATTCTGAGGCGACATACAAAGCCTAAGCAAAAATATTTAAGTGTAACAAAGTACGTAAAAGAAGAAGTTTACATCTGACTACAAACAAGATTATAGTCTTTTCTGAAGCTGGGCGTTACTACTGCGAAGGAGTAAGGAAGAATGCGTCGTGAGCCAGCCAGCGTGTTGGCGTGAACCGCATCAAGCTACACAGCTTTTAACGTGATAAGAGACATAAGTAGGTTCTCCCCCTGCAAATGACTACGAAGCATTTAGCTTCATAACGATATAAAGTACATAAAATGCTCAGACAAAGCTTATTATTTCAATCGCTTTTTTGTCTTCTCCATGCCCAGTTCTTAGAAATACAGCTAATAATTTACATCTTAGATCAGATTATTCGTACGATTATAATTGTGCTTAGACTCCATGTCAGCAATTTATTTAGCTGGCTAGATTCAAAATCAAAATGGGTATTTTCACGGTGCTCAAGACCCGAACCGTAAAGTTTTTAATGGCGCGATGTGGTGTGTTTAATTCTGTAATGATGAGCGGTCACAAGATAAATGGCCCGCCCCGTTCTCGCCGTTTTTAATATTTGCGAGCATTTCATTAAGATCGTTGATGAGTTTACAAGTTTATTGGAGGGTTATAAAGCGATAACTCGACGTGGAACACGGAATGCTGAAGAATTTTATCTTTGAAAATGAGGCTGCGCGTACGAGTTGCGCGGAAACATGCAAATAATATTTAAATGTATTCAGCGGCGCCGACGAGAGGACGCGGTAAGTAACAGTATTAGGAGGAGATTACCACAATTATGTAAAACTAATATTAAATATGAAGATCTTCACTGATGTTATCGTACACTACACAGCATATATAATATTAAAATAAAACTTAAGATAAGAACGCTTATACGGCTATTGTAAAGATCAACAAACTCAATTATTTTTTTTTTTCATTTAACTCTCAATATTTTAAAGTGCGGAACTCACGGTTTTTGAGTAGAAATAGCAGCTGTTTTGTTCTGGTGTAGAGGATTGTAAGGGAAATTTCACACTAAATAATAAGCGTCAGTGATGCATTTAAGTTGATTTCAGCTAGTGGTTGAGGTGGTTTAGTTGAACTAGGATAGACTACAACTTCTTTGAATATCTCATTAAAAACATCTATAGCATACTTATTACTCATCTATAGAAATTGACACATTGCAATTTGAAGCTTCTACCAGCTTATGGTAAAGTCTAATTTTATGATATAATCATGACGAAACTATATGAAGTTAGTTATCCGGAAGCGATCTAGATCAAGTAGCAAGTAAGAGAGGAAGTATTATAACCGCTCTTACATTGTAGTGTGCGTGTAGGGGCCAGAATTATGAGCCATATTAGAGCCATCAAACAATTACACGCATTACATGCATTACATTAACCACCGCTAACTAGAAAGCTATAAGCGATGAAACACATATGCTGTGCAGAAAAAACAAGGAAATATCGATATTTAATGCATCAAGTCATTGCTATAATTACCCGATTTTATCTTCAAAAACTTTTTTATTTTATAGAAATAGCAAAAAAAACTTACATTTCTCTGGGTGTTATGGTGACCATCGCTATACATTAACTTTAACTTTCTGCTCATAATAAATAACAGTTAACCAGATTCAAAAGCATTTTACTATTTAGGACCAACTTAAAAAAAAACTACCATAACTCTTAACACTTCCATCATCGAATAACCTTACCTTAGCTTCTAATTCTGCAGCAGCTAAACTACACAGTTTCGCTGCTACAGAAATAGAAGGCATTATGTATATTGATCGCTTCTGTAGTTATAGCTAATAGCCGGCACGGGGCCGCGGCGGCTGCAGCAAAACGCAACAGATTTTAACCTTGATCCTACATCGTTACCACACTTTACGACGTTTGCACAGCGCCACACACTTTATTGTACTCATGCTAATTACGCTACGTATTATCAACATTTAATATTATTGAATAAATTGCTTAATTATAATATAATGAGTCTTCCCAAGAAAATCGATGTAATATTCATGTTGTTGATGTTTAATTTTACGCATATTATATATTTTATTCATAATTAATTATATTAAATTTATATAGTTCACTCCTTTGAAACGTTAATGACTTCACAATCGGATATATCAATATTGTCGAAACTGGTATCAAATTCAAAATATTATCCACTTTTTTAGTTTAGGATTACAGCCACCATCTGTAAAAGTGTAATGATCGATTGGTCCACGAAGTTAGATCGATGTGCACCAGTAACTATTGAATGGAATTGTTAAAACATAATTATTATACGCAAATTATTCACATGAAATGTGTGACTAGTGTGAAGTACCTAATTATGATTTAGTCACTCTCCCATATCCTCTGACGAAATTGAGATAAATTGTCAGGTGTTTATGTTTCTATATTTAACTTAACTTTATTTATATTGATAATTCTTAATTTAAACTAGTAGAAATTCAAATATGCATTCGAAGACCTAACCTATTCGTTATAAATATATTTTGTGATTATTTTAAAGTAATAATGATTAGTCATTACCCTCTAATGAAAATTGAGAAAATTTCTTAGGCATGTATGTTTCAGTATTTAGCTTTACTGTATTAATCAATATGAATTATCGATATTAAACTTATATATACACATGACTTTGTCACTTTATAAAACGGAGGCGATGCTATTGCGAATGGGACCGAAGCATAAATCTAGCTACGTTCAGACTAAATTAAATAATACCAGGTAAAGTTCTATACAAATCTTGCAAAAAGGTGCCGGTTTTAGCTGTGCGGTCGTCTCACTCACTCGCTTAGTCAGCGGCTTTTTGCCGACCACAAAATTACCAAAATATTAAATGATAGTTTTTGCGCACGTTACAGCTGTTCATGTTTTTGTTTAGACATCATTGAATCAGTGTCATTTGCTTTGAAGCGAGTGAACGTTCGTCTTAGCTCGTGTAAGGTGGCTTATACACTAGCCATGGCCATCCACGTGTGAGTAATACGTAATGACTATAGCTGGACTAAATTCTGCATAACACGTTACGCCTGAACTTACATCGTGACCATTTAAATTAGATAATAACCGTGTGCGCATATATGTATTTAAACGTCGGGTGGTGCATATGGAGCGTCGAGCAATAAATAGTTGATTCAACAATATAATGATCGGCAATGCAATTCAATTAGATTGTACACATTATTGGGCAATTACCGCGCGGCCTCCGGCGCTTGCGGCAACGCTACTTGACGACTCAATTGGCGGCCAGACGCCCGAACTGACGCTACGATAAAGTTGTCTAACTCCAAATAGCCTCTAATGATCAAAGTTCATTTGTCATCGTTCCTACGTATGGATATGTATGTATATTGGCGTGTCTGGAACTGATATCAATTAAAGAATCTTGGAAAACGTTTTTACACTGTATCTGAGCGGCTCCGATTATTTTTGGCAGCTCGAGAAAAGGAAAGACTATGCTGAAAAAAAGAATTGATGAGAAATAATAAACATTGTAATAATAAACAATGCCTAACAATTGATGGAGTGATATAAAACGAAACTTGTTGAATCAATTTCGTTATCACCTCACGACTCGACTGCGCTACTTGCAAGCTATTGTGGTAATATTTCGGTTATGCAAAGTGCATTGCGGGCACGACCAAGCTTTAAGTTTCCCGTTTCTGAGTAGCGTTGGCCAAACCTTTCACAATTTTTTATTTCTCACTCCAATTTATCTTAACTTTCCCTCCTTTAAATATAATTTGATATTTCGAAATCTGTTTTGAAGTTAATGAGCTAAGCAGTTACGTGAATCATGATTAGATTCTATCCTAGCTTATCGAACACTAGCTTTTGCTCGCAGTTTCGCTCACGGTGGGCTTCAGTAACTAGAGCAGAAGAAATTATATGCGTTCCAACTCCAACTTATAAACTATTTGTGTGGCAAATCTCATCCAAAGTCGTTTGAGCGTCTTCTAATAAAAATAACAATTTTTTTGCATTTGTAATATTAATAACATAAGACATATTAAAGTAAGAGATAAGATAAATTTCAATATCCCTAAGTGAATTAGTTGACATTACAGTTTAGTGAAGGCTTGACAAATCTACCATTAGCGAGGTAGCCAGCACGCGGCGGTGGCGAGCGTTGACATGCAAAGCGTATTGTGTGAAGCTGCAAGTCAGCGCGCGCGCGCGTGCGGAACGCGCTACATGCGCGCGACGCCTCTGTTTCTGATCTATTATATCTCATTAGAACATTTTCAAACACAAATCCTCTCAACATTATTAACTTTGAATTTGAATTAATTTATTATTACGTGTAAGCTGAGCAGTGATAGCCTAATGATTGATGCACGATCTCAATTGAGGGTCTTCACTCAGACACAGACAACCGCTGTTGTTTTTTTTAATTATGTATGAAGCCTATAAACCTAGGAGTTCTCTAAAAAATCTTAAATTTGCTTTAATCCAATTCGCTATAGCCCAGCGGGATGGACTATGGCCTGACCAGTCTTCTCACAGACACCCAGTCTGTGAGAAGACATGTGCGTAATAGGGGCTATATAACTTTAATCGGTTGACGATCTGTTTAGGTTATTTAGTATAGTATAGTTTTACTTTAGAAAATTAATTTTCTCTTTTAAGACACTCTGCCTATGTGGTTTCTACCTTATTTTTACCTGTTTAGGAATTATAAAAAGTCTCAACTGATTAAAGGTAAAATCTTTAAAAGTAACGTTGACATCTCCGTAACGTTAAATTTACCACACTGAGTCAGAAGGAGGGTAATGTTTTTGAGCGTATGTATATATGGATGTTTATTTGTTTGTTTGTTTGTATGTATCTCCATTTTTTTTGGCATGCGCTATAGCCCAAACGGCTTGACGGATTATGACGTACAGCATATCATTAGAATCGTATCAGTTTGGAGAGTGATATAGGCTATGTAATTATTAATAAAAAATGGCACTTGCAAATAGGGGAAAAAAACGGAGAGAGGAACGCGTTTTTTTACTATCATAACAATATATTTTAAATATTTTGACGAATACGTCATATATCATATATATATGTGTGTGTGGGTATGTGACACAATAATTATCCACGGTGTGTTTTTGTCGTTTCCATTGTAATTGTTTTTGTTCAATTTACAGTTTATTTATTCATAAATAGTATAATGACTTTTTAGAATAACATTGTTCTGTACAATGTGACTTTGTCGTTTGTAGACGTTCTGAGATTCTTATGGCGACCATAGCTTGCTAAACTAGTGCAAATTATGAATACATTATGAGGTATTCCATGAACCTTGCATTAATTAAGCTGTTAGTCATAATTAAACTGCAACAATATTGTGATTTGATAATTATTACTGGAATATATATAGTGATAAATTATTAGTCTACAATATTCGCAAACATCATTGGCCTTTAATATCCCCCGAACATTAGGTCGAGTGTCATTGTTTTCTTATTACTAACTACCTTTTCTGTCAGGGCTACCCACGATTTTTATGTTAATATTTTAAGTTATACATCACAGAAGAGTATGTAGAATATTATTCATATGAAAAAAAAATGACGTAAGCTCATAATTATAAGATCATTCTCATAATATTTGCGAGTCACGTATAGTACAAGATAATGCAAATCGTAGCTACCTGTGTTATTGCAATGGACAGGATGACGCAGTTTGCTTCGAAATTTTTGTATTAAAAGTATACCAGCGGAGGTAAAGGGCAATTATTCGGGTGCCTTCGTGTCACGAGGTTGCTGCGTCACGGACGCGTGAGACACCTCTGCCCCCAGAAGGATGTGACGATTAATTGCTTTCTAATACAAATAACATCTACTGTACTGACAGGTACTTAAAGGTGGCAAAAATAAAACCATTGATTCACTAATATTTAACCCCATATAAGTTGTCTGCAATATAATTTCCTGTCTCCTTGATACTAGAGCTAGACTATAACAAATGAGTAAAACGAAACAACTCATTCATAAATTATAATTTATCATTCTGTTGCCTAATCAGGAATTGAATCAGAAGTCCGCTGCTAGGCAGATCGGTCAGTATCCGCCACGCCATGGGGTACACTCTATGTACATTACTTACACACTTGTAAGGTTTAACAATCGTAAAGTTAACACGGTACTGAGTATTTTTAACGATTTACTCGTTTTTATAATAGCTCAGTTCGGCTTAATAAGTGTTAAATTAATTCATTTCTTGGGTAAATTATTATTGTAGACAAAGATTTGCATGTTCGCGTTGGTTTTCGCCAGTGTATGATGCATACATTTGCAACAATTTACATATGTAACGAGCGGACGCCGACGACGATGCGGCGGCACAAGGACGTCGGTAACACGAATTGTGCTCGCGCTTACGATCCGTGTTGTCTCTTGTAAAAATAAGTTCTATTTTATTCATAGTACTACCGATAACATCGTTTTGGCTTATACTTAATATGGTAAATCAGAATTCACCTAATTGCACTCGTACACATTTTAGGTTTCATTTAAATATTAATATTATTTCACGCTTTCTGAAAACCAATCTTGAAACGAGTAAGCATCTATTATTTTGAATGTTTTATTCGAGAGTTGTAGTCGTGATCTGCAATTTTGTTAGACCGATACGCGCTCATCGCATCGACACGCGCATATTGGGGCGATATTTATGCGCGCGGCGACTCGCCGTGACGGAGACGATGCTGTCGGAGCAGGCGGACGATTTGAATAAGGTCGCGGCGAGTTCCGTGAAGCACGCGCGACACAAAAAGCGCGTCCAGCGGCAATCCATTCATCCCGTAATTAACGCGGGCAAAAAATGCGCCTACACGAAAATTAGAAACGTCTCGGTGTCCACGGCGCTGTCACAAAAAGCTGCTCAGCTGTGAATTTGTATTAATTTAATTATGTCGTCGTTTTGTCTCGGTGCGGCCCGCCGTCCGCGCCGGCGTGATGCAATTAATCGCAGCGGAGTCGTGCGCAGCCGCCGCGTCGCCGCCGCGTGCCCGCAGCGACGTGAGCCGATTGTGCGCTCACTCCGGCCTAACTGTATAGCTCGATCTCTCGTTACTCACTGTTTCGTAACCGCACTGAATCTCTCGTTCACAATAATCGGTCAATTTTATTTTTGTTTTTATAATTAAATTAGTCGTGCGCTCGAGAACGTTACATCCCAAATTGTAACGAATTATTCGAGACGCGAGACGCGAGGCCGGCGGTGAATGAATCAAAGAAGCAGGATGCCGGTCGCGTCCGATACAAAAACACGATTACGAGTGGTTAATTCGGGTATACCACGAAGTAATATTCAAATGAGGAGCCGTACATCGAGAAATGAGTCTTATCCACTTACCGTTAAGGTCGAGCACCATTTGTGTGTTGAAGAAGCCGCTGACGTCACCGCGGCCCGACACTGCAACAACAGTATTATATTGTAATTAAAGATAACAGCTAATTGGAAGAGCGCGGAATGTTTCCGCGAGAGCCAGGGTGCCACTCACGCTCGCACAGAGACATTTCGGCGACGTTGCCACCGCCGCCGCGAGAACGAAAGTGGCCTATTTATCGCCGGCAACTATTTACAATAGAACACATATTTTTATTGCGAAGTTGTCCTCGCAGTGTGTTCCGATCGATTTCGTTACAACAGTGAGAACCGCGCTCGCTCGCATTGCCCGGGTAAGTACCGCAGCGAAGGTACCGACGATTACGTACGATTTATAAAACCGATGGATAATTGATTCGTAAATATGAATAATACGCGTACCACGTTACAATAAAACACGATTTGCTCTAAATGCGTCTACTTTGTACCGTTTATGAAACACTCCATGTGCCGTCGTAATTAATCTCCATATAATTATAACTAGTGACTCGAAATTGGAAGGTAGTAGAAAAAGTATAGTTCGGGACCGGGAGGTACCACCGCCCCACTTTTTTAACGTTAAGAAGTTCTTGCGTTTCGGTAAACTTCGATATCAGATAACGGCCGACTTATACATAAGGTCAGCTTATTCCTTGAGAGTGGTAATGCATCAGTAATCGGCTTCAGGTAGAAACTCTGTCTAATATGAAGTAGGTTTCAGATGTTCACTGGCGGCACTAACTACATACACTCAGGTGGTGCATACAGGTTTAAATAGCAAATCTTAAAAAAGTGTTGGTGATAGTTGTCGAGGAGGGATGATTACATAAGAAGTGGTTGGTATCTGCGAAGAGCGCGTGGCGGAGTGTGGCGGGCTCCGCGGGCAGCTGCTTGCTCCACATCTCGGCATTCGCTCGTAACGGTGTTCGCTAATTGCGTCTGTCACCTGCTCGCGGACGTCGCGGACGCGCGATATGGACCTATATGAAATTCCTGTTAGCACATACTCAGGTACTCCATAACATACATACATACACATGTATGTATAGTAGTAGTAGGCTTTAGATAAAATAAGATAAAATGTGTCAACAGTGATGTGAATCGTATTTGCATAGCGCCTAATTGAATTTGAGAAATAAAAACTATCTGGTATTACACGTAAATTTTTACAAAAAAAAGTCAACTTCTTAAAAATATTAACTGAAATGGATACTACGGTAATGGAATACATTTATTTAAATTTTAAGGTGCTGCCCTAAGTGATGAACGTTTTGTTTTTATATAGTGTGTAATGTATACCTACTTACATCTTAAATAGTTGAATTTCGTTTTGAAATACTTATTTAACTTATCGCGTTTCAAAAGTTTTTTCAGGATTTTCTTTCTGTTTGAATAATTTGAATTGCTGGTATCATAATTATAAAAAATATTTATATGGCTTATGTCTCACAGTCTAGACATATTCAATAACTCATGTAATGGTAAGTTCTATATACGCTTTAAAAACTTTACCGTCCTTCTGAAATACTTGAGTAACAATATTAGTTGTCAATAATATAATTCTCATTTATGCGACGCAGAATATCGCCAGGGATTTCAATATTGTTATCCAATCATCTTTTAGAGATTATTTGCGCTTAACCAAAGATGGTGCTGATATTGGTTTCAGGTTTACTTTAGATATTATGCCTGGGAGTATCGCTCATGATTAGAAAGACAGAAGAAACTTCCAAAAGTTTTATTAATAATGATTTTCATTAATGTAGAACGATCGTTAACAGCAAGGACTTATTTTGGTCGGCTGATAACAATCTTTATGTAGTTCTAGACGGAGTTTAGCTAGCCAGTGTTGCAGCAACTAGCAGGATTATAAATTGTGCAAAGACTGACTTAATGAAAATAATACTATATCAATTTAAATATTATTATTATAGATTTAAAGCAGTTTTTGCCAACCTTTTTCATGGCACGTCTCCCGTAGTATGTACCTACAAATATTTCGCGATTATTATTTATTTTATTGTCAGCTTTAAATACGTTTAAATACATTATTTGGTACTAAAAGAAGGCGCCACCAAACTCCTTTCATTACAACTCTTTTAATATACATTTTTGATTTTTATATTGATTTTTATTTATTGACGCTTCACGACCCCCTCCTGGAAGCATGGCGATTTAATCTTAGAAAAACACTGAGTTAAAAGATAGTAAAACGTGAGCTTCGGCCGTCACACCGACACGGCATCAAACCTGAAGCGACAGTATTTGCCTACGGTCCACATTCAATCAAATCTCAGTGTCAATTATGATGGACAAGATTGTATATTAAGATCAATTGTAGAACACCTCCGCCGCTTATCTGTACGAGTTATCAAACTCAAATATATCATTGTGAATCTTTTATTAGACGTAGGAAAAAATATGTTAAGTACGTACTAACTAGCTTTTGTCCTCAGATTTGATCATAAGTCCATTTTTTTATTTAACAGATGTGGTTTTAACGACTTAAAATAGAAATTTCAGAACGAGACAGAAAAGTTTTAACGACGTTGAAAGGGATACCAGACAAACTCTAGAATTTTTGTTTGTTTTAAATGCTTAACTCTATATAATTAACATAGGAAAACTAGAGATATTATGTATTAAATAAAATAAGTAAGGTTTTATGTAATTTCTTATGTAATCCGATTATTAAGTAGTATTTTTGTTGTGCCATGAAACTTTTATAAGTTTAAAGTCTATGTCTGTCTTCAGTGGAACGGTACCAAGGACGTCAACCGATTTAGGCACGTTTTTTATTATTTCAAGCCTTCACAGTGTCCGTGACGCTTAAAGTAACGCTCATTTCCAAGTCTCGGTTTACTTTTATTTTAGGCTTTTTGGTAGTATAATGTTAAGTGACTTGTCTTCCTTTTAGACGTATTAAAGTGCAAATGATTTCAATTTGTAAAATCAGAAAACAAAATTAATCTACATGTGTATACGTTATGACATCTTAGATGTATGAGGAAAAAAAGTAAATAAAGTCTATCTTTACCATTTGCCTCGAATTTGAAATTTGCTTAATCAAAACGTTTACATAAGAGTCTGAGTACTCAGACTGTTTTAATTGAATTATTTGACTGTTTACAATACTATTCCGACGGAGCGCGGTAAAGTACGTCGTTCATTGCATCAGTTAATTATATATGTAATTGAATCTTAGTCATTAATAGGCGCGTGTTTATGAGTTCTGGCGATACAAACGATTACGTATAGAACGTTATAAAATAGATGGCTATCACAATACTGTAAAGCGCCAGTCACTTCGTCTGTTTTTTCGCCGCCGTTTTTGTGGGTACAGCGATCGCGCGCATATTTATACGAACTCTACATCTTTATAATTAAGTTACAACTTATCTTACTGTTATTTTATCGTGTTATTGAATCATTTGTGTTATTCATGGCTATCCTTAAGTAGGTATTAAGTAAACAAATCATATTACACTTCATTTACAGAAGTATAAATGTCGTATTCAAGCGCTATTGTAAACCTACATATATTTAGTACACGTAACTACGAATATTTACAAATAAGTAATATTTTATTGGGTACGAACATAAATATAAATATATGATTATATTTAATATTTTCAATACTTCTTGATGGAATTTATAAATTTTTAATAAATAAAAGTGACTTAATATTTCCAATATTTGATGGCGTTCTTTATAGAATTTTAATAAATTATTAGTTTGTGATTAGCATTATTAGTTATTTATTTTCTATGATATATGACTATGGTTTTATTTTGGACCCACTTATTATGTTGAAACATTTGAACCATAAGCTTTATTACGCATTAATATTGATATTTTAGTTATAAGATAATTTTAAAGCAGCGAATAACTTGAATTATTTAAATGTAGTAAAGTATTTACTCATCCGTTTAGCGCATGTACTTGCTGTACGACTAACCTGTACATTTTTAAAATATAAAGTTGTAATATTTTTGTAACTTTTACTAACTTTAAAGTAACTACTCGTGTTCCATAGTTTTTCACGATCCTTCGAAATCAGTAGATACCGTTAGTTAGTTAGATAGTTGTTACCGTTAGTCTTCCCTAGATCAAAAATCTGTTGGACACTTTGCTATCAGAACTGAACAAATAAACCTACGAATACATTTCGAGTGATGTGATTAATAAATAGTCAGGAATTATGACAGTCGTAGCTTGTATTATTCTTCGCTTTAATTATATAATCCTGGCTAAGATTATATTTTAAATAAGTTAAAGTACTCACCCACAAAGGTAATCGTGTAATAAACAGTTTTATTGCCAGAACTAATTTTATTTATTTTTGCATAACTTCTGATGCACGTATTATATCTTTTAACTGGTAATCGTTCTTTGTCGTTAACTTTACGAGCGCCGTCACGGTGACGTGTACTTGCACATTAGTAGCAGTTGCATAAAATCTATAAAGCGACCCATTGTGGGCATCAGTAAGCTCAGATCTATTAATCACAGACACAATTCAAGTAGATTGTGATGGTTTGCTGGTGAGTTATGACGGTAGCATTGAAATTGAGAATTTTTACCGTCTGTTATTACGATATGTTACGTTGTGCTCGGAGCCGAGGTTGAATATAGTCGTATGTAGTCAAAATTAAAAGTTAGCTGCACATATGATAAAGATTACTGGTATTGCACACTTGCTACAAAAAATGGCAGGTTTCTAGTATTATTATATTCAGTCCATTCCTTGAACCATCCACGCCACTACATAAATCAGTGAAAGGAAGTTCAGACTTGTTGACTCGGATGTCTTAAATCATTTCATACTTAAAGCAGATTAAAATTACGATGTAGTTTTTATAAAAATGGTATTTTTACCATATTTTATGGCTAATTATCATTAATCTTAACTGAGTTATAATCGTATACCCTTTCATAACAAGGATCTGTTAAAATATAAGTTACATCGTGATTTAGTTTAAATGTTCTCTTTGTCCGGAGAGAATGCTGCATATATATATATGTATATCATTTTAAAAATATAGAATTAAGATTACCAATTATCAGAAATAGTGTCTTTTTGGTAACTCAAGCTATGGATTATTATGATGTTACTATAGTTTCTTCATATTTCGTATATCACTAACTAGTTACAATATCTTACATGGGTCATTTATTGAACGTAGACGAAATATAAAGTTTGCTAGAAGCTAGGTGTACTCCGCGGTAGAATCCTTAAAGTAGAATCCGACCATCTCTTTCCGTTGCTTATTAAGAACTTATTAAGAAGTAGGTCCACCATTAGACTAGATCACGTTGACCAGCAAGATCTGAGATAGTGCAGCGCCGCGTGGCCGCGTGGCCGCCGCTTCCACAGAGTATTGTTTTGCAAGCGGCGGTTGCGCAGTGCCACTCGGGTATTATTTTAAATGAATCGAGCTAGAACCGGCCACGTTACTGCTCTACTGATCACCACAATTTTGATCACATAAATAAGGATACATGATTAATATTTTAAATTAATATAGATATAAGTCGAATCAAATATTAAAAACAAGTAATCGAATTTAGATAACTGAATGCAGTCATTGCACTATAATAATGTTTTATTTGCAACCTTTACATAATAAGACGTCCGGAAAAACAAATGTTTTACATATAACATATACTTATATAACGTATAACATATATTATTAAACTTCTAGTATATTACTTTGATTACCGTCTTATAAAAAAACGCATTATTGAATTGATATTATTATCGTATGAGTCCAGGTGAGAGCGATACTAATTGTGTTATTAATTATGTAGTTAAAAGGTGTCAAATGTTTTTTATCAATAGAAATATCTAGACGAGACAAACCACAGGACAATCTCCCAAGCACGCTACGGCTGGTTACCGCGTCATAATGCCACAATTTATTCGCCTTATTATTCCTTTTCACGACGTTTGAATCATTTTTATGATTTGGGCAATCGAATTGCACTTTTTGCAAATTCAATATCGGCGATACTTCGGCACAATATAAATTGATGGACTATTTTTTGCCCGCGGCACGGCACGAGCGAAGTTTTTTGGGTCTTTGGAAAGGCAATTGAGTCTTCGAGCTCTCCAAGCTAGCATGAAAGTGCCAATTGGCGGAGGCTGAAGTCTTTTTAGAGGGCATTCTTATCGAAGTGGTCACAATATCTCAATTAAAGAACATTTCGAGACCACCGGTGTTTGCCGTAGGTAGCTGTAATTTGGTTTGTCGCCGAACTTTTTACGTCTCTTTTTTATAAGAGATCTCAAACTTCAACTTTATGAAATTTAAAGCGGTTCTGATGGTTTATTTTACTGGTAAATTATTATTAGTACAATATTGGATAGTAATAATAAGTATTATCACTTAAGTGGTCGATCACTGAGTAATAACATTAAATTCATCACTAATTAACAATCTGGAGGCTACATTTTACTATAGTAATTAAGGTTATATTAACGACTATTTATATTATTATTATTTGAATTACACAACAAGGTAACAAATGCAATTAGTAAGGTATCTAGTATCTGGTAATGGATTAACAGTTACTACGTACGTAACGATGTAACTCTACATTGTAGAGTAGGTAAAATTCGTTCTATATTATTTACTCAACATTTATATCACATAAAAGTTACAGTTTAAATCTAATAGTGACTAGTCACGAGTAAAGTACGTTCCGGGAACTTACGTTTAATAGTGACAGCGGCTATGTAACATCAAAAGAAACACCTACATTATTCACTCAAAAAGAAGCTTAGCAAAAGAAGTAGGTCAATATTCTTTGAAGATTGATTGATAACAAAGTGCATAGAGACACTGCACAGGTACGAACAGGTGCCGGGACGGAAGGGTTACAAATTCGCCGGCAGGCCCCGCGCCCTCGTGCGCACTCCGAACCCCACCGATGCATCGATTACCTTTATTGCACTTTTTATATCCAGTCTTGATAATGATTGATATCTGCTTCCTACTTTATTTACAATTTTTTATAAGCATGCAGTCAATGAACAGGTGTTCTACCACCTTCCAAAAATACAATTTTATTGTAGACCATAAGACGTTCATTCATTCAATACATTCGCGTTTCACTAAAAAAGGTGTTAATCTTTCAATTAGTAGGATAATATTAAAAAAAAAAAAGAAAAAAAGACGCTTTCTACAATCATAGCCCCACAGTAGGATTTTCTTCTGTATCGTGCCATGGACACACAAAGGCGAATACACAAACACCCAGACCCAGAACAGAAATCTAAACGCATATTTCAGATGTCTGTCTGGCCGGGGATCGCACCTGGGACCCACTGCGCGTTAGAACGATATGTTGACCGCTCCGCCACACGGGCCGTCATATTATCTATTTGAGGTACCTTCTAAAGTCACTACGCATATCTGTGCCTTTGACGGTGGATCTATGTAAATAGTAGGTCACGAGGAAGTAAAATAAACGTAGAAAACCTTTCTACTTATTCATGAGCAAGCGAGGGTCCGGCGGACGGCATCACCGCGTTCGACATCAAAGGGAAAAGCGATGTAGTCGCGAAAGAATTCTCATTCCGCCGTAATCGGACCCGAAAGATAGCATCGTATTAAAAGGATAGGGAAATAAACGAGGCGGCCGTATTTAAAGCGGGGTCGTCGGTGGCCGCCATCGCTCACGCGGGCCCCCGCGCAGTAAATCGCGCGCGTGAAATACTGCGAGTGACCGGCGGCCCGCGGCCCTCGCCGC
Source organism: Cecropterus toxeus (assembly GCA_018249875.1). Taxonomy (NCBI): domain Eukaryota; kingdom Metazoa; phylum Arthropoda; class Insecta; order Lepidoptera; family Hesperiidae; genus Cecropterus; species Cecropterus toxeus. The sequence goes on from DWNE01000025.1 coordinate 30,004, forward strand.
CGTCCTCGGGGACCCGCTCCACCGCCATAAATCGTCCCCATTTGGCTAACCCGCGAATCAAAGAGAGGTAATTCGTAATGTTTAAATCCAATTTGAACCTACCTACCCCGGCGCACCCCGCCCGAGAGGCTTAGCGCCGGTTTTTAATTATGATTCGCGAGTCGCGGGGGCTCCCGGGCCGCCGTGTCGCGGTCCGCACGGCTGCCTTCGCTAACTCCTTGCAAATACAGAACACCCCCGAGCGGAGGTTTAGAATTCCACGAGCGAGTCTTCGGGCAAGCGTGTTACTCTCGCTCGATTGTACGCCGAGCGTGCCTTCACCCTAACAATGACCGAGATAATCTTTGGGTTTCCATATATTTAAGAGAAAAAATGTTAGAGAATCCCAAGTTTTTATTGCTATTTTTTTGTCAGAAATGTTTATCATTCAAGTCAACTTAACGTAGTGTTGACAGCAATATCATTATGTCGGTAATAAACAGTGCTGTCGACAACCTTCCTACCTCGCAATGTGTCAACCGAGTTCCATCACGTTTGTTTCAACCTTCGATCACTAACTACAATTGCATTTGCATCATGGCACCAAAATTGTTTTATGAATTGGAATAAATACACGCTCTAAATAATAATTGAGCGTGCAACATCATATGATACAGTCGTACGAAGTACGAAGTTCATGATTGACATAATATGTTAACAAATGAACAATAAAATATATAAGAAGCATTACTCTGTATAACGTTATTTAAATTGAATAAGAAACTATATTTACGGTTAGGTGTAACATATATATTGAACGAAGTATCATACGCGAAGAGAAAATTTTCCATATATTTTAATGAATACTGCACACATGGAGAAGTGTGAGATGTGAAATTGCTTTGAAATGTAGCTTTGTTAATTAAAATACTCGTATACTTTTTTTTCAGTTTATACACCGACGAAAATAGCTAGGAAACTTTTGTATTAGATAGAAAGTGTTTTCTAATTACGTACGATATCTATACCAATATTATAAAGCAGTAGAGTCTGTTTGGTTGAAAGCGCTAATCTCAGGAACTACTGGTTCCAATTGATTTTTTGTGTTGAATAGGAAATTTATCGTGGAAGGGTTTAGGCTATATAACATCACACTATATTTGTTTGTTTTTAATAGATTAATCTCTAATAAACGCGGGTGAAACTGCGTGGCACAGCTAGTCAAATATAAAAAATAAGATAGGAATCTATTGAAATTGAGAATTATTCATTCACTTCGGTGAATATTAAATTTAGTTAATTTGGTTTTAATTACGATCAAATTTTTACCACTGCGACTGACAACTAGTAATAATTTAATATAAATACTGCAAGTGTATCTCATTTTAATTAGGTTATTTAATTTTTTACTTGCAAAGACGATTTGCTTTTACGGATCTGTATGGCATTTTTATTATTGACTGCCTGCTAATATACTTATATATCCTACGGATTCTGCGCATTCTGTGCTATCCTGCGTCACTCGTGCGTAGGTTTTCAGGTGTAGGTATATCTTATACGCCACGACTTAGGGTTTTTCCAGCTAGATGCTATGTAATGCGACCATTTTAGCCCTCGGGAGTAGCAACGCACCTGTGATCCACTTTAGATAGAATTACAGATATTCATGAGTAGCAGTCATCATTTACCATCACGTGGACTGCGTGCTCGTGTGATACTACAATCTGATAAAAAAGCGAGAGTGCACAATATGCACATTAACTACTCTTCCTTCGTCATTTTCGCTTATAATCAAGTTAATCGCACAGCTCATTGTCCGAATATATTAAAACAATAACGTACAATTGAACCAGCAAATTAAATCAAACAATACATATTTGATAAAACAAACACGAAACTCTCACTATCTAACGAGTCACAAATCTATATATGGAGTGTAAAGGAATTTAGTGATAATGCGATGCAGTAGAAAAGACATCACGCATTTTTTAAACGAAATCGCACGTCGCGATATCACATGGTAATGCGAGATTATCGACCGATTATTCGCAGCAAAAAAGGTTGGTATTCACGTCATACGCCGAGTGTGCTGACGGACGGCGGCGACGGCCGCTCATGCTCAGAGCATTCTTACTCAAATTTGCAACTACAATTTTATTACAAGACGCTTTCCTGCATTCTCAAAATCAATAACTTCAGGCTAAAATAGAAAACATACTATTTTCACAGTAAATAGGACTAAAAGCATCCTGCTAAAACAGCCGTTTTTCCATGAAACGCTCGTTAAATTGGATTGAACTTCTTACATTAACCCGAACATGAAAATGGTTATTTTAAGAGTAAAAATAATTTACAGAATATTTTTATGTAACAGTACATGTTTCACGCGAGTAAAAAGTTTACGTGATTAATATTTTAGGTTTTGTTCTAATTTTATAAATGAAAAGTCGACGAGAACATTTAAAATAATCCTGTAAATATTGCAGGTCATACGTAAAATTTAAATCACGTGAAACCTCTATTTCTAAGTCAATGATGACGATGATGACCACCCGCGTGGCGGAGTGGTCACTATACCGGTCTTACGCGCAGTGTGACAGAAATATGAATGATGAGTTAAGATTTCTGTTCTGGGTCTGAGTGTTTGTGTATTCGTCGTGTGTCCATAGCACCCACGACACAGAAGAAAATCCTACTGTGTGGCTATTAGTGTAGAAAGCGTTTTTTTTAATGGAGTCCTTTCAGAGTCTAATTGTAACACTGTAGACTAATTGTACAAAATAAAGCGTATTTCGAATTGAGGTGTATCCTGGGCCACCAACCTATCAGGGGATCCAATTTAATATATGTGTTGTATAGTCTGCAGAAAGGAATACTCGTAAACACTATGATTGTGAATCAGATGAATATTTACACATCATTTTGGAAGACGGAACCGATTACAAAACTTTATAATAAATGCAAAATTCGAAATCTAGGGATCCGATATATTTTCAAGCAATATCAGCATACATATAAGCAGCCATATCTCGCAAGAGACTTTAACAGTTACTCTAATTATTTATTAGAATCAGAGTACCTAATTGGTATAGCCAAGCAAAAAACTTATATATTGAATTACTCGTATTGAAAAGAGTGGAACATAGTATCAGAACATATATATATATAACTCATTTCGTATTCCTACAATAAGACAGAGATTATCTATAGCAGTTACTTTGGCAGTAAAAATCTCCCAGAATCAACGCGTCTGTGGTGTTCATCGCTCTTCATACAATATGCGTCCAGCGTAGAAGTCGATACACTCCTCACATCACTTTCCATACCGAGCGTTAACATATCGTATATCATTGTGTCGTCTCGATTCTTGGAGCCTTGTCACTAACCATCACTTGACACAGGCATTAATAAATGCAGCAAGTACAAGGTGTTGAAAGACACAATAACTGCAATAGACTGGTTCTTTTTTGCTGCTCATGTATTTAAACTTTAAAGTGGAAATAAAATAATGAAGTTCAATACAAACAGTTTTAGTTGTGCTGATTGACAGAACTGTCATCATCGGCCTATTGCTGCCAGTCAGACATGTCATACATTACTTCATGACTTGTATTTCTCAGTACGGTCAGCTAAATTAATTCCGATTTCAATTCTCGAAGTACATTACCTCTTTTTGGCTATGATTATTTTCTAGACAAGCGTGCTATATCCTGAATTCACATTACCAATGTGTTGGACAACAACCTACTGCCAATCGATAGTAAAAGCATGGATAATGTTATAGAAAATCATCAACCATACTTTTTTAAATATCATTAATTCGAATTAGAATTAAAAAGCCATAATTAATATTACTGCTAAAGACAACTACGAAAAATGTTAAATTTAATAAAAAAAAAACTTACCAAATATAATTATGTAACCTTAAATACCATGTAAATTTCATGTAAGTACAATTTAATATAAGTTTGATAAAAATAAGGCCCACACAAACCGAAACACAATGAAGCCTTAGTACTCACAAAGAAAGTATGCTTTCATTGACCGGTAGCCAGAAACATTAATAGTATTTGGCAAAACCTTCGGTAGTACAATATTTATTCATCGTTACATGTCGAGGCGCAGGAATTATAACGGTGGGCAGTCGGGGTGATTAATCGTGGGGCTGAGCAGCGTGATATAAATAGTTAAGTGTTGTATTCCTATTTCTATGCAAATGTAGAAACAACATCTCATTTGCAGGTTATATCAGGGGACTCTGAGTCTTGTTTTTGTTATGTCCAGATAAATGTTTTCTAGTTTTTAGTTCAACAGAATTTCTTAACGGTTTATTTATATGAAAGTCTGTTTATGGATGCCTGCGATAAAATTGAATCGTTTCAATGAATTCCTTCTGACCCTTGTACGTACACAGGCATCAGTAAAAGACTTAGATAAAAAAATCTATACTATATTTCAGGGCGACGTTTAAGAAATATGTGTACGACAGAACCGACTAAAGGACAATGTGGTTATGAAACCATAAAACTGCTGACTTGTTCCGAGATGAATTCTAAGACATGTGATGTTTTGGCGGTTCACACGCACACATTTCCATCAAAACACCTTACATCGAGCATCTCGAGACGGGGTGAGTGACCGCGGGTGGTTAATTGCGTACCCCGCCCGCCCCCGCCCCGGGTCACGCAGACCTTCGCATGACGTCGCCGTACGCAACACATTCGCCCTATATACGAAAATCGATGAACACGTAACGGGCACAAGTTCAATTGGCGCTTGACGAGCCACGCTTATCTAGTCAACAACACGGCACCAACCAAAACAAGAAAATTTGTAAAAATATGTACCACAAACAGGTACATCGGATTCATCTACACCTCAAGTCTTCTCCGATGTTCAATACTAATTTAGATAGGAAAAGTCAACTGCTCTGAAGAACTTTAATAATGAAGAGTTCATCGGAATAAATTTAACACATTTTAGACTAACACAAGAAACGACAAAACAATGGAAATATATGTATTTGAAAAAAAATAAACTTTATCGAAAGAAATTCAGAACTTATTTTTAAATCTTTTAGCTTCTTGTTAAAACACTACCATTAAAAACATTAGTATTACTTGATTAATCTATTACTCTTTCTTTGATAATAGTTTTTTAATTCAACTTCCTTTTCTGTATCAGGATTTTTTCCGACGTTCGCAAATACTTGGCCCGTTAGCCGTCTCTTCACTTTGCATAAATTCTTTTACCACATATGGATCAAAACATGTGCTATTTCCAGCAAGTCCATAGCGTCTCTAAACGGATGTGCGCATGCCATTCAAATCGATCTCATTTGAATAAACTTTCCCATTTACTTTGCATTTCGTTTGTAGACATGATGTTGGCGTAGCAGGGGACGCCACTATTTAATTAACTACTATGAACTTGACCTTTAAATGAAATGGATATTCAGTAATGCCTGTGACCAGTTCGAGTCTTAATTATAATACCTATCTGTTTATAAATACTAAGACGGATAGAAAATTACCAATCACATTTTACAGTACTATTATATTAGGTATACTGCATTCCCTGCAACTTGGGTCTGTACTCGGACTGTTGATTACCCTTTTAACTTTTTATTTGTATTTCTACTGCGTAAACGTTTGAATACTACTTCCATAGTCTTCGGCGCCTAAGTGTAGTCTTGTCATAGTAACATGATAATAAGCCCCTTTAAATCACTATAACACCGTTCGGATCGAAAGTATGGATAAAAATGTGAAGTCCTACGATGAATAATGCATTTAATCTGAATGAGAATCGCTTAGGTTACTTCACAGTGACATAATAGTTGCGGTGGAAGCGCATGTTCGCGATTTGTGCGTACGCGCATGTAGCGCGCCGCGCGGCGGGCGCTGCGCCGCCGCAAAAACCGCAGGCCGCGAGGACGCCCTGACAGATGGACTAATTAGTTAGAAACACTAGAATTGTAAATGTTTCTGTATTTAGTTTGGTTGGAACCACTTGTAACTCCGTAACGGAAAGCGACTGCGGTGGCGCCAGCGTAGCTTATGCCCTGATTAGTCGTCGACTGCTATAATCGACTCCGTTAAAGGGAAAAAGGTAAATTGTTTCAAATAGCGGCTAAAAGCTCGATTTGCTTGTTACATTTCAGACAGTTCTAAAGCTACAACAAATTCTAATTATTACAATCATATGAACCAATTTACCTAACTTAATAAAAAAAATCCACACTACTATATATAACTTATTAAAATAATAGGCACTTACGATACGGTACTTCAAAAATACTGTAAGGTTTATTAAATATTTCTATACCAAAATTACACTAAAATATGTTATTAACAATGTTCGTGCTAAAAATATCATGCTATCTCGAAATCTATGTATGTTTAAATTTTTATTAGTGGGGCTAGCAGGCCATAAATCTTCCATATTCAACTCACATATGCGTGTTTTATTCTCACGAGCATATTATATTAATCTCCGTTGATATGAGCCGTTACACTTTGCAGTTTTATGGAACGCAGTATGTAAATGCGCTATAAAATACATTCGCGTCTCTCACGCTACGACAAATATACCATTACATTAGTTAATTTACGCCATCGTTCACATTTTCTGATATAAAATGGCCTACGATTTGATTGCTATGTAGTTATTGGTACTTTATCTTTCTATAAAGTAAAATGAATTCTTTCTATTTGTATTGTCTATTTGAATACTAAATATTAAGTTAATTGTGCTAGCAAATTGTAAAATAACTAATAATAACTAAGTAAAGTAATTCAAATAAAATCTAGATATAATGTGGAATACAAAAAATTGTTCATTAACACGTCAAAATTCATCAAGTTCTATATGTCAAGATAAGTTAAAGCAAAAACCATGTAAATAAGTAGTATTAATTTTAAATTGTAAGAAATGTAAACTGGAGGAGAACGCCGACGGTTAACAATATCACTTCTTATATTTTCTATTTAGATTTTAGGCAGCATATTTAATTTATAATTTAAATAGACATTAACTGTTACTTACAAACTGTACGGTGCATGTTCAGTTTTTTTGTTACTTTTTACATTTTCTAAACCTACACCGTTATCGGGTACAATTTGCCTAGTCTACAATAAAAGTGTACAAAAGATCTTTTTCAAAGATATTTCTGCTCGGGATTGCGCCCACGAATTAAGCAATGTAGTAAGAATAGAACAACTACTGCCTACATCTCTTAAACGTAAAGTTAGACAAATGTCCTACAATTAGATTTAAATAGAGTGAAAGTGCAATGCAAATGTTAACAATCTGTGATCGGGATCGCGGGCGCAGTCAGCGCGCAAGCATGCGCCGAGTAGGAGGGTCTAACTCACCGCATCCTGCACTTAGTTAGTTAGTTGGTGCAGTTAGGGTTCCGAGAATCCGTAGGCCATCACTTTACTGTTTGACGCGAAATCAGTTACATATGCCACAATGTATAACGTCATTAATATGGCAAACCGTAATTATCTAGGGTACCTATTCGAATCTTCAGCTTTGGCTTTTTCTAAGATTATTTATTAAATTTTTAGTTGTCTTGCGCCGGAGTCGTTGAACCACTGCTCACTGAACGATTTATTTCATATTATATTTTATTTCATTATTAATGAATTAACTTTAGATTGTTTATCTACGATACATTTTAGAACGACTTTGCATACCTGCGCTAATCTTTGCAAGAATCTAAGTCGTAAGATATAATTGACCTGACAGACGGAAATTAACACTATTGTATATATTTTTTTCAAATAACGAATAAGGCTTTATTTTATTACTTTATGAAATTACTACTTTTACCTTCTTTTTCTGTATGATCTAACAACGGTAACAACATATGACATTTATTTTTTTATTTTGTTGTAATGTTTTACGTACCTAATATCAAACATGTATCTTTAGTTTAATGCTTCACATTTAATTCCGTATATCTTAGTTAATAGCATGTCCTCAACAATAATTAAAATAAAATACAATTACTATTATTTTAGTTTTAAAATAGTTTAGTAAAGAAAAGATGCATCAGTTATTACTGCTGTCAGGACTTAAAAGTTAAATACCATACCACAATACAAAACATTTTTAAGAATAAATAAATCATGTATTATAATTTAAAAAAATGCTTAGCACTTAAGTGCATTTTGTACTTAATGAAAATAAGTATTACCTACCAGCCATACAAAAAATATTTTATAATTTAATGATAATATAGGTATACATAAAATAATGAATGGAACATTGTTTTTGCTTTTTAATTTTAAATTCAGACTTAATATGTTTATCTTATCCAATTGAAATCATTTAACCCAAAGTATCTTTGGTATATATTAATAATATGTATGTATGGCATAATATTAATAATTCTTTCGACTTGAATTTGTTTCAGACGGTGTTACCGTTATGATTTCAATCAAAACATACAACTAATTTGAGACAAAGTGCACGGAACATAAAAACCAGCCGTAAATTAGAAATACCGATGTAATTTAAGTTGAAGCTGGTATGTTAATGAGCCAAAATAAATATGTTAATTAAATCTGTGAGTAGTTATTCAAAATACTTGCTATATGAAAGCCTGTAATTACTGTGAGATCCGGGAACGGCCGCGGGACGACGAGGTTGGCCGTGCCTTAAACCCTACCTTCGTACACATAAGGCACAGATTAGACGCTTAAAGAAAGTAGAGAAAACTCTATTATAATTCAAAGAGTGAGCAAATCCTTTTTGTAGCGAAAGACGTTATAAATTAAAGGCAATATCGCGTCGACCACGACTCGATAATCTCACTCACGGCCATTATTTTAGCCTCCGCTATGATATTTACTGGACGATGGGGGGCGGTTAAATTTATCACTAGTTTAATGCAAACGGAAAGACGTAAATAGACTTGATTAATTAATTGCAATTTGAAACGTACCTATCCCTGATAACAACGGAATAAATCTCAGCCGTAGGTTAAAGACATCTAATACAAAGTATTTTTGTTTTCTAAATACTATTAGACATAAATAATCGCTACTAGAGTATGTTGTATTTAAAGTCGAACGTAAAAAGTTATTTATGGATTAGTGGTGAAGTACGGGAGCGCGACAGGTGGCGCTGCGTGCGCGGGCAAAGTGCAGCGCGCTCCCAGGCTCTGACCGGACGGCAGTCACACGGAACACCACAATTTGCTACCATATGACTAATAATGCCTAATATATCCAAACATTGTGATTGAAACACGATGTAATTGAATTATTAATGTGAGACTCCAAAAGTCCACTATGAGATTAATGCGTTTTTAATTCACCATAACTGCTACAATGATAAGGTGCTCGGATGCGGCGTGTTACATTGTCAATTATTATAATCATATTAAGTTTTACTTATATTAAATTCCTTCTAAGACAACTACTTAACGATTACACGAAATTAATTAAGTGTAGATATTTAAGAAAAAATGTTCATTTGAGATATTGTAATGAGTTTTAAGGACCAGAATATCAAATGATAGGTGCGTATGTTTAAAAATTGTATAGTAAATAATATAGGAAACATAGGTAAAAGCTACTGAATAGTTTGTAAATAAAAAATCCTTATCAAAATCAAGATAACAATATCCGAATACAATGTTTTGGGCGGCGAGGGGACAAATGTTTCGGAGGGAAAGTGATTTTAATTTAAACATAAAAGGAGCCTTTACTCAAGAAAGCTGGAATTGAATTGAAACGGCGAAACTCTTATCGAAGCGGGTTCCCTTCCGAGGGTGGGTTTTATCTTTGTTTACAAAGGAATCCATCACATTCACTGGTCGGCATTAATAGAATAAATTGGATGAGAGCCCCCGAGGCGGCACTCGGCGGCACTCCGCTTCACAATAAAGAGGTGAAGTGCACGCGGGGCGTGTCAAAGCAATCGTTTTGCAACGAAAGGGCTCTAAGGAGAGAGTTAATATCGTTTGAGGGGACAACCCTTCCGACGCTGCAGGGATTACCGGCAGATGACCTGTTGACGGCGGGTCGCCGCAGAGGGCATCGGGAAGAAGACTATTGAAAGATTTACAACCGTCATAAAAACAAAACAGGTTACATTTTATAATAATGAGATGTAAACATCTTATTACTTTAAAAGACTTAAATATGAAATAAGGAGTTAATGAAAAATAATAAAATAAGAATTTCTACTTACTTGCACACAAGTCAATATCAATAACAATAAAAAATGAATTAAGTGCATGCAATACGATTTAACAATCACTGGACACATGGAGCGCAAATTCATTCACGTGCCAAATACGCCTATCACTCGAACGCACGTCAATAAATAAGTATTTATTATTATAATGTAGAGAAGGGTTCGCTACGTAGAGATTTGTCCGCGCGCGGGTTCGAAGGGATGACAATAATGGAGATCCCGAATGTGTACCCGGAGACGGCGCGCACGTGGTCCGAGGGGTCGCGGTGATAAAGAGCGGGATGAAGACGTCCAAGGCCGGTGTTTACGTGGACACGTGAGGGGCGCGCGGCGGGCACTGCGCGTGCCGGGAGCGAGCGAGCGGGTGGAGCGGCACTGACCGTGGCGCTGGGCGCGCGGCGGCGGCCAGGCTGGGGGCTCGCGCAGGCGCATGGAGCAGTCGAGCGGCTGGTCGCGCAGGGCCAGCGCGGGCATGGCGCGGCCGCGGCCGCCGGTCGTGGGTCGCGCCGTCTCTCCGAGCGCGCGCCGAGCGTCCGCCCACCGAGCGCGTCCGTGTGGCACTGCCGCGCGCTCGCCGCTTTTTTCCGAGGTTTTTTTCGGGAGCGCGCGGGGGCGGGCCCGCCCCGCCCACCGGCCCCGCCCCGCCCCCCGCCGCCGCCCGCCCGCGCCGAACCTACTCTTATTTACGTGCCGTATATTAAAAGGGTTTTCCGCGGGCCGTTATGGATTTTCCGAACCGCTTTACATACGGACCGATACGCTTCGCCTCACCCTCACTTCGCAAACAGAGCCTTCGCAACTGAACTGTCACTTGCAGCTTACAGCACTTATTTTATTTTATTGTTCAAAGAAATACAAACCTGAAATATATTTTGTATATTCACCAAAATGCATTTATTATTATATTTTGACTTTATTATTGACATGATTGTTTAGTGTACAGCCCCTTGTAACTTAGAATATTTCAACAAACTGTCAAAAAGTCAACATTAGGGAGGCTGCACGGAGGAGCAAGTACGGACAAGATAAAGGCTTAACCTGGAGGTTACTCATTGCCGCGTTACGTCACGCGGCGGTCGTTCACCCGCCGCACCGACACCGCACGCTCTGAAACAACTTTACCTCTTCTAGGAAACAATAAGTATTCACAAAGGCCTTACTCTACCTAATCTTCTAAATGTAATTTCTCGTATAAACTCAATTTACTTACAAAAGAAATCAATGTTTGTTATTCCTAGAATACAAAAATGATCTTGAAATAGAGATAACTCAAGTTGAATCTCTCTGAGAGGGAAAATGTAATTTGTAGGAATAAACGTACCAATGGATGTAAAGCACAGCTTGTTACACATAATTACATCGTTACAACAACAAATGAGATTTTTTATTGTAGACAATATAATTATCATCATTATTGTTTAGATTTGTTTGTTATTAAACAAAATGTTATGTAAGTATTACAAATCTAATCCTTTTTTTTAGAAATGCAATATTCTTTATAATATCCTTTTATAGCGTGGTTCCTATTCCTACCTAGTGATAGCTTATGTATATTTTTATAAATAAATGTTAGCATTCTATTATAACTAAACATTTACCAAATGGATTATATGCAAAATCCATTTGGTAAATAAAAGTAGAGCTATTATCAAATGAAAGAGTTATAAGCCATACGGGAAGCGTTTCATGTTCTTAAGGAGACAGGTCAGTCTCAGGCTACACTTGTACATACCTTAATATTTGAAGTTAGTCAGTTACATAAGTCTATATATGGTAGAGGTTGCTTGTAGGTAGTAGAACCCTTAATGAATTAGAATCAGAGAGGTATCATCGCTGCTGCCTTCTATTTAAAAGATGTTAGGTTGACATATTTAGTCGAGACTTTCCAAGTCAATTCTTAAAGGTAGCAATGCACCTGGGAGCAACCTCTGGTAGGCGGTTCATAGGCGACCTCGACTATTTACTATCAGTTAGACTGGATGCTCATTCGCTCCTTCGTTATTATAAAAAAGCTTCATTTAAATGGAATGGATATTGTGAACGAGAATGCGGGTTACATTCCTGATATTAAGGATAGCTAACAGCCGCCCTTAGCAAATAATATTTTGCTTGTCTACTTGAAAAGCATCATAGTTAAATTTCAACTTCCGAGGACTAAGATGGAAATACTAAGATGAGATGGAAAATAGAAGTTTATCTTATTACACGGTTTAAACAAGAATACTTTTCCACTACTGTTTCAGGGATATTCTAAAACTTTGAATGCAGACCTGGGTCCTTCACCTACTCATTTGAATTTGTACATGTACTAGACAGGTACTTTTATATTTGCCAATTGTTTTGTACCTGAAGTTAACTGCTTTGTTAAGTAAGTAAAAAGTAGAAACCTCTGTAATCCTGGTAGAACAAAACATACATTAATTCTGGGTTAACATATTTGTAAGCTAATTTTTTACACTACAAGAAGACTTCAGTCATTATATTTATTTGCAAGTGTCTATAAAGAACGGTCTATACAAACTACATATTTTATCAGATTGAAGTAGCAAACGATCATGCAGTTCCCTGATGATAAGTGGTCACTTCTGCCCATGGATATCTATTAGCAATTCGTGTAGAACAGGTGATCTATGCGTTGCTACTCCCGAGGACTAATATGGTCGCCTCATATAAAAGGAAGCCAGTAACCACACTTTTCTTCCCTTCGAACTAAATTAGTTCTACCACCTGGAATACTACTTAACTAACTAACTTTCACTACATATACAATATAGTATTATAATAACATTTTGCATAAGAACTTTTGCATATGACAACTATACCTTTATAAACGAAGGCAAAGTCTGTAACTAGTATAATGGTGTCCATTTTCCTGTTACGTCATCCCTCAACTCGGCTCTAGTTTGACTGAAGTTGCTGATAACATAATTATTTTAAAGGCCCCGGAACGTGACTTTCGTATGTTGGCTCGAAGGAGGGGGGGGCGAGGGGGTGTGGGTCGCTTTGTGTGAAATTTCCCATTTTGCACAATTCTAGTTGCTCAAAACAAAAGGAACGACGTCCCTACATCGCAAACGCCGGGTCGCGTTTTATGGCAACTTTGTCATTCACCTACCGTTTATTCTGCCTCCGTTTTACGACATTCATAAAAAGTACGCAAATTGTTATAATTAATTGATAGTATATTGTTATTTGAAGATGCAGCATTTATTATAATGTACCTACTACCATTTAACGTGAAGTGGAATATTTGCGAATAGTTTGTCTTAGATATAATTCTCCTAACTTCATACTTACTAAAATAGAGTCTCTTTTGAGTTTATTACACAAATACTATCTAAATTATTTTTAATATTTTAGTATATTTATTCAAATATGATGACGAGTTATTAAAACCCCACTTGATTCTCAGCACGTGCCTGTGAAGTCACCACAGCACATAGATAAAAAAATAAAAAAAAAAACAAAAATAAACATACAATACAGATAAACAGTTTGTTGGATGTCACAGGTCTGCAATATTATAATTCCAGTTTTTTAATAACATATAATCAGGTTCTTCACAACTAAAAGTTATTAGTGAGATAAACCATTTAGTATTAACTAACAAAAGTATTTATTTCATATATTTGGATGTCTGTAATGTCAATGTCAGCCATTAGATCCAATGTTGTAATATATGCTAAGGCTAAATAATTCAGAAAGAAAGTTGAACGGCGCCTTTTATTTAATATGCTAGGCTATTCCTTAAAAAGCTACCTACCTGTGTCACGTGTAAAGCTAAGCAAAACCTTCTTCATGGCGTACTGTTGTACAATTCAATCGTTGCAAGCTACATTGATAGTATTGTAAAGAGGTATGCCATGTATTATTTTGCTGCTGTAACAGTCAATTATAAGATACATTTTCCCTTTATTTATATCCTGTATCATCGCATATTCAGTATTGCACAAGTGATAGCACAATGCACTGATAAAAGTACTAAACTCTAAGAGTTCTGGGTTAACTTGCTAGATGGTAAACTGAATATGGCTTCTTTTTTGTAACGTGAAACAGTTATTGTGTTTCGGAGCACCTACTTCACGCAATTCCTATTGACTTTAGAAAAAATCCTGTTCTATCTTGTGTTGTTTACAAAAAGGGCATTGACCACTAACCGATAAGTGTAATGCATGCTCGTTTATATTTCAGTCTTATAATAAATAGTAAATCATCCAATCCCAAGTAGTTACTTCACACTGGATGCGCTCTGCCGGAGTGTGGACCTGAGACAGATTGCTTACCAGCTGTATGCGGTCGATGTAGGTGTAGGTCAAAAGTCCTTACGATAATTACTACAATAATTGTTTCCATCCATCTGATAAAATGACAGCGAAATTAATAACTGAGTGTCGCCGTATGAATGTAAATAGGTGTCAAGTATTTCATCATAAAAAGATAAGAATTGACGACCACCCTTATTTATGGATGCAACCATTGTCGCCGACATTACAAGGTTTTGTCGGTAACACCTTTAATAGCTTATTTGCGATAAATTCTAAAATTGTTCAATTTTATCTTTTCAGGAACTCTCCGAGGGGGGCGTTTAAGCATACAAAAACTGTCACTAATTGAAATATCAATTTAACTTTATATAGATGTAGAGACAAGTTCTTATATGAACTAAAGGGATGAATATTAATATTAAAGCCTTAATAATATTATTACAGCGTACAAATGTGTCTCTATTTCATTATCATCCTACGGCTGAGCACAAAAGGCATCCCTCCTCTCAGAGAGTGACATTGGGCCTAGTGCAGACTTCACACATTTTTAAGAGCTTCCATTCCTTAAAAGCTCTTAAGCATGCAAAAAACATCTAGCATTGCCGTAAAATCAACTGACAATTAACTTCTATAACGCATATAACTTACATAGTATAAACAATAATATCAAATTACAAAGCAAAAATAAATGCTACCAGGAATTCGAACTTCAGAGTCCCAGATCCTCAAACCCTTGTATAAATATAAAACATAATTAAAAAAATATATTTTATGTACGAAATGTAGGTGGTTATAATTATTCAATATCAACCATGGAAACAAAATATAACTATTTCGGTATTAAATTAGAGTAGAATAATAGGAGCTGTTTGTACGCCACTTAATATATATCCTATTGTCCTAATCTTTCAAGGTGTTAACAGTCCACCGGGCAAACGACATGCTAACTGCTGCGATAAGTATACCTACCGCGGTCACACTTACGTGATAGTTACGTATAGAGGTCAACGACAGATAACGGATCAATTAACTATAAAATTATCGTGTAACCTGATTAGCATAACATGCTGGATTGCTACATTATTACTTTCGTCACCAATTATTAGGAGTGTTTTCTGATCTCAGAATTATAGCTATTATTAATTTCGTAATGCATTAGGAATCAGACATAGAGCCATTAAACGCATCGGTAACGTCCAACGACATTATAGATGCATCGATCACCGAATTCGAGCCAAACGGCACCAAACAGTCCTTTTGTTGTGTAAAGTAGCTTTTGACCCGCTGATCTCTCCCTCATTAACCGTTGAATCTGTGCTTGCAGTGCCTTATGCTGTAACCATAAGGTTTGGAATGGTGCGTGGGCGATGTGGGTCAGGTGACGTCACGCGACATCTGCCGCCCCCGCACCTGGCCGCACCCCCCGCCCGCGCACCGCCGCACCCCCGCGCACCCGCACGGCACGCGCTCCCCGGAGTGCATGCAGATTTATGGCACAACCGAATTATGGACCATGGAGTTAGAGACACTTGAAGTGACACAGGTGAATTGAGCGTAGGTAAGATGAAAGAATTTAAATTGTACGGAAATAGGCAGTTAAATTACCGTAGTACACCTTTCGTATCCCTTGCTGGCTATATTGCATCCCATCCTCAATACACCGTCAGTTATTACTCATTTTAATTTACTTATAAAAATCGTGCTTGAAATTAATTATCTATAAAACACATATCTAATGTGATTATAAATATATCAGCATAATCTGTAAAAATATATAGTTAATCCCTTACGTGTATTAGATATCGCGTGTATATCTACGAGATTAAGCCCTTAATTTGTTAATATATTCACGATTTAATGTCCAAATGATATCCACATGATTGATATCTACAAAATTTATTGCTAATCGTGTTATTTCTAAGAATCACAATGATCCAATTTTAATGATAATTACATATTCATTGTGAAATCAACTATTCTGATAACATATTATAAAAAAGGTAACATAATCTAAGCTAAACTTTTTATTTAATAATTGTTAGAGTAAGCAACTGATGTTAGTAAGTTGTATTGGTTAAATCAAACAGTATTAATTCCAAGCTCCATACAAGTAGAGTATAGTATTTAGAACGAATTAAAATTACTCGCAGTTACCTATAAAATGAAAAACTAAATTAATAATGTGTTAATGAAGACTACTCACGACGTCACTTCCAGTCATTGTAGATCGTAGCTCATCACGTCAGATAAGTCCGTCTGTCGTCCAGCGCGGCTCGCAGCCACCCTTTGAAAGGTGTCGAGCAGCGAACCATTAGCGATCACTATATCGGCTTGATAAACATCACACTTTCACCGTTTTCACACTCGCCAATAGCTAACAATATAGACAGTAATCGCACAGTCAGGATAAAAGCGATAACCAAATTCGAAATTTGCATTATATGTAATAACGATTTCAATGCCAAATGAAATGAAATTTTGCCACGTGGTAGATCCAATGTGGTTCGACCGGGGAAGTACCACCGCCACACCTATTTCTAGCGTGAAGCAGTTGTTGCGTTTCGGTGGAAGGGTGTGGTTGCCGTCTCACTTTTATATGAGGCGACCATCTCAGTCCTCGGGAGTAGCAACGCATCTGCGATAGACTTCATATAGAACCTGTTCTATGTGACGTTGCTTACAAATGTCCATGGGCAGCAGTAACCACTTACCATCAGGTAGGCTGCTTGCTCGTTTGCTACTTCATATTTATAAAAAAATAGTGGCCAATTTTTTAAATAAACAAATTCATTAAGAAAGTAATTCTACCCACTTACGGCTTTTATAGTCAATTAAAATAGTACACGGACTTCGTATTTTAATTTCATAGATTACTAGCAGTGCCATGCAGTTTGACCCGCGTTTATTAGAGAATAATCTATTAAAAACAAACAAAGATAGTGTGATGTTATATAGCCTAAAGCCTTTCACGATTATTTGTCATTCAACACAAAAATAATTGTTCAGTTCGAACCAGTAGTTCCTGAGATTAGCGCGTTCAACCAAAGTCTACTGCTTTATAATATTAGTAACTATAGATTCTAACTTAATTCTAAAACTTCTAACTTTTTGTCTAAAACTGCAGTAACGTGAGTTGGAATCATATATTAAGTAAGCGTTTATGCGCCTTATTGCAGTTTCGTAAAACTAATTTTATATTCAAACTATAAAGCGAAAATATGATCTTCATTAAAAATTTACGTATAATTTATATGGTAGCTGACAGCATGTTAGTTAACCGAATGGCCGCTAATTGTTAGGTTAGAACGGGTAAAAGATTAGGTGTAATATTTAATGTGAAACATTGCTTAATTGTGACTAAATTTAAGTTTTTACAATTAACCTCACAATTCAGTCGGCTTATTGTTGGTGCCACGAAAACTTACACAAATAAACATAATATTTACACAAATAAATATAACTCTCATTTATTACCCGGAGTTTATAACTTTCGTAAATGACATAAATATAATTAAAATGAAAACATGTAATTAATACCATTAAAGTAATAACCCGATAACTTAAAAACGACTGATTGCCTCCAGTTTCAGTACATTATTTTTAAGCAGTGGAGATTTGTGTATACGAAAAATATTTAATTAAACGCTTTATATGAGTTTGCGTCAAAATAGCATAATTATAAAAGAATTTTGAAAATCGGCCCAGAAATGGCGGAGAAATGGAATGTATCGAATCGAATGTATTTTTTTTATATATGTTCACATATATAAAAAAAATACATACAGTCGAACATAGAACCACCTCCTTTTCGAAGTCGGTTAATAAGACCATTTTAATATGGTTTGGGCTGTAGCGTGTATCAAAGAAATGAACGTATATATAAACATTCGTACATATAAACATTCATACATTTATACATACGCTCGAAAATACGCTCAAAAAACGTTACCTTCTTTCTGACGCAGTCATATAAAAAGGCGAAAGGAGCTCTCCTTGTAAACCGGCGATGCGTTGGTGAACCATCTGGTGTTACAAATATCCATTGGTGACGGTAACCACTTTTCTTTAATATATTAAGGAACATGTTTGTAATTTCTCCATTTATAAATGCGAAGCAGTAGTTAATTGAAACCTG
>DWNE01000026.1:0-48048 GCA_018249875.1 Cecropterus toxeus
TGTGGTTGCCGGCTCACTTTTATACGAGGCGACCATCTCAGTCCTCGGGAGTAGCAACGCATCTGTGATAGACTTCAGATAGAACCCCTGTTCTAAATGAAGTTGCTTACAAATGTCCATGGGCGGCAGTAACTACTTATCATCAGGTGGGCTGCTTGCTCGTTTGCTACTTCATATTTATAAAAAAAAGCACATATTAAGTTTGCCCAGGTATATAGTTAGAGGTATAGATAGCGATCTAGGTATATCTATTGTGGAGAGGTGATAAAAATGATTATTTTTTGTAACCAGATTTTTGCGTTATGATACCATAATTTAAAATAATTCAAAGTACAGTTCACATATTTATTATAGGAGCCATAGAACTAAATGCATTGTGAAAATTTACAAATTTAAGTATCTACCTATTACGGGTGAAGAAATAAGTTGAAAGACGCCGAAAAATTACTTACGCCGGTTACTTATGCATATGGGGACCACGTTTTATTTCTTACTTTTTTGCTTTTGGTATCTATATATTTATGGTTATAGCGGCCATAATAATAAACACAATGTAATGTTTTAGTAGCATCCACTACGGTTTAAAAGGTAGAGCATATTGACGAATAGGCTGATAGTCAATGGCTTAGTAATAGAGTCCCGTTTTACCATCTGAGTACCGAACCCTGAGAGATAAAGAATTTTCTATAGAACAATCTGTTGAACGACCATATGTACTGCTGTTGCCTTTGGAACACATGTTTGTTGTGATTATGAACAATATACTGCACGGATGGGCCTTTCACGCCGGGGGCAGTGGCGCAGTGGGGCGATGAAGGTCATGCGTGCCAGCGAAAGTTTATGCCATAATTGACGGCCGGTCAAGTGGGAAAGTATCAGGTTTGGTGCCCGCTGTTGGAGTTTTGATGGAGTTGAGTGGGTTGTTGACGAACCGTTTAGTAATCAGAAGGTGCCCGGGACGGTCCCGGTTAGGTTAACTATAAGATTAAACATATGGATACGTTAATCTTTGTGAAAGTACGAGCGTCGAAAGGAAGTTAATTAACTGGAGCTTGCTTGTATTGTTATGTGAAAAACAAATTGTTGAAAAAAAAATACGTTATACAATCAAAAAAGACAAACCCGTTGGGTTTCTTGCCAGATCTTCTCAGTTGACGTCGCGTTCCAATCTAGTGGTGGTAAATAAAAAAAATGTAACTGACGATTTGTTAGTGCCCATAGGTCTATACAAAATAAAAACATTTCATTAAAAAATATACACAAAACACATTTTGCGTTTCTGCACCCCTTTTTGTAATTTCTACAAACATCCCAAGTATTAATTTTAGTACCCACATAATCCAATGCACCGTTCAAAACATTAATAATTTTCACTCATTGTTACAAGAAATCTTATCTTAGAACTAAATAATTCTTCATAATAATAAAAGTACAAGGGACTAAAACTTTAAGAAATTCTTGGCTATATTTATTTCAAAATATTTTAAGCGTTGGCTTATCAGTAAGTTGTCAAAATACCAGCATTAGTCTTAGCTGCCTCTCAGTATAACTTACAAGAAATTTTAAAAGTTCAAAATTACAAACAAAGAATTAACGATAGCTCGTTAATCGGACAAATATTTATAATCTGATATATATGTTTATTTATGAAGATCTTATAGGCAATGACTTATTATTAAATCGAGTATTAGACGTCTCCTTCCATCATTGTTACTTATAGAAATCTGAACATAAAGTTAGTAATTAATGCAGATTTTATGCAACTATAAACATAAAAATAGCGATAGCGCGATATTCGAACAGACATTTATAATCCAACGTAATCAAACCCATTATATACGAGTATATATATTAAAATTTTATAAGCAGAGGCTTATCAATAAGTCGACAAAATACGCGTATCAGACGTATCTAATTGTAAAATATTAATATCCGGCCGTTATTGCTCGTGCAATATCTTTAAAAGCCTATATGTTACTCTTATTCTGCAGAACGAATCCTGAAAACAGGTCTTGTGTCATCAGAAGGTACATTAGGCACCACTTATAAACAGCTTAACTAGTTAATACTGCTAGTAGCTCTAACTTATTGACCATAACTGTCTAGTGGTGCGTCGGATAATCATAAAAGGACTGGTAACAAGCAGAGTTAAGTGTGGAGGGCTATGTATTTTTATTATAGAAAATGTTGTATAAAGAGTCACGTATTTCATGTAGTAAATAGTTAATAATAGTTTGCATTGGTGGATCCAGGTTTTCGTTTGGGTGGTGGGGGGAAACCAGCCAAAGATAGACTTCATTAAAATTGCATCTTGAGCAATTTAGCCTCCCCCACCACTTGCCGATTTGCTTGTCATAGTATGATTTAAAAAAAATAAAGCAATCAGCGGCAATTTAAACTATCATAATTAGTAGTCATTGTAACTGAAATAGGACAGAAGGTCCATTTGAGTCGCTAAAGCAGACATTAGTATGGCCACATTATCTTAATTAAAATTGTACTATATTTTTTATAATTGAGGATTATTTAGCCTTAGATTTAAAGCTTAGCATTTGCGGAAAGAATACTAATGTGATCTAAGGATGCTTTGATGGAAACGGTTTAATAGTTTCGTAAGGAAACCACCTCACAAAGCTTGCTCATAGCGACCAACCAATTAATGAAATCAGTTAACAAATAAGAGAGAAAAAGGTACTGAACTAGTCTATCTTTGCTTATTTTGCAGATATTAATATGACATAATAATTATTCACTAAACAATTTAAGAACCTGCTATAACATTACGTTGCTTGTTAACGGGTATGTACTTGTGCTATGTAGAACATCTCATTGCAAAACGAGTCCATAATATTGTATAATAACCACACTTCGTCCTTGTTAACTGTACTTACATACTGTTAATAAATTCGCGTTGTAACTACAGATTATTATGCAAATCATTCAAGCAATTCTATACATCCAAACGTATCTTGTAGGGACTAAATGATTTTCATGATTGAGTATTTATTAGTATTCTCTTCTTAAAGTAGTACAGTGGCAATAAGAGAGTTCCTAATAACAGACCCTACGCTAATTATATACTAGCGATTCACCGCGGTTCCACCCACGTTAAGGAAAAATATAAAACTTTAAAATGTCATATTTGATGTAGTAGATGGATTAAATTCATATTTTTTGTTTTAATGCGATTTTAAACACACAGATAAGCAGACAGACAAAAATTATAATATTTGAATTATATTATTTTCAATATACAGACACGAAGAACTTCCGTTTTTATTAAAAGTATTTTTTTTTCATATTTTATACGTTTATTATTAAGATTTAATTCGAGGTATAGTTGACCATTCTCTGGTTGACTAGTCGACTTCATTAGCCCCCATTGTCCTCATTAATTGGAGTTCAATTAACTGAACGAAAGACCCGCATTGCCGTTCAATTGATTTCAAGTTCAACTAATTCCGTTTATTCAGACAAATTGGTCTTTGTTGTCTCTGTTTGTTATTTTTATACCACACTAGCGGACCTGTCGAATACGTCCTGTCTTAACTATAAATTTTGAATTTTAATCGGTAAGATTGACATGTCAAGTGTCATAAGGTTACATTATAAAATGTTATATTTTCAATGCTTGTTAGGTTTTATTAATCTTTAACGCAAATATCTTAATTTGTTTAACGAAACCTTCTCCTGACATGACAAACACAACAAAAAAGCGTAACATGGATTTAATAGAGTTGATAAAAAATCCTATTAACTTAAATTTAACAAAAACTATATTAAGAGTAGATCTATATTACCTAAATTTATTCTAGAACATAGATTCAAATGATTAAATAATATGGTTTTGTGATTCCAAGCAGCGTTAAGCGTGTGGTTTAATATGCGTAAAGAACTACCTTCCACGAAAAATTATTTTTTGTAACAAACCCAAGCGCAAAAAGTACGTCTTTCGTTAAAATTTGTTTATAAATTTATAGTTCTTTATTAATGTTCGCTATATTAATAAATATAGATATTTCTCATATTGTGTTTCAAATATTATAATTTCTTAAAATATATATACAAATTTTCAGTATTATACGTAATGTCGCGTCATATCGCATACTATTAGTGATATTACATCATCGCATCTTATTAAAGGTCACTTATGCTATTGTGGTACATGTTGCGAATTCTACAACCACTAAACACATATTTACTTTCTTCTTAGAGCGCTAAGAATGTGTTTATGACATAAGTTTTATTTACAAGTGAGAATAATTAACTTTCTATCTTGAGTTGTTTTGCAGTTACATAATGTCACGTAACAGTATAAATATAATTCAAACTCAACGGAATTGGAACTTTAATAAGTGTTCAGCTATCGATGCAGGAATCTTTGATTTGTTGTATGTTTATTTCGTTTTGGTCTTGTAACGGAAGCAAATTACTAGAATTATGTAATGCTTCATACGCAAATTTCTGTTGGCAGTTTAAGCTGGTTGTTATAATTGGTTGTTATGCTTGTATCTTTTATGTGATTGAAGTAGGACACGAGTATGCAGTCCATGCGATGGTTATTGGCACCAGCCAAGTTCATGGATAACTGGCGTTTTATCTGAAATGAAATTTTATGTGAAATCAATGACAGTTGCGATGCTACTTCTGAGTGCTTTGATAGTCACTTATGGAAGTGAACCGGCAACCACAACCTTCCACCAAAACACAAGTACAAAAACTGCTTCACGTTAGAAAAGATGTGGTGGACGTACTTCCCTGTTCTTAACGTCGGTCGGTATTGTTCATGATGTGTTTCTAAATCTATATAAGATTAGACTGAAATGCTTATAGAAATTTATAAACATGCTTTGCTTTTCTTATATGTATTGAAAAACCTTATACAGGAGTAACCCTTTATTATTATATTCTTACTATACCTTTAAGTAAAGTGAATTAAACAAAAACCTATATGTTTTAAAAAAGCGTCGCTTGGAGCCTGATTTCCCGATCTTTTAAAGACCCTGGGACAATACAGAGGCTAGGCAATATAGTGATATATCACTTTGTCCAACGCATACGTTCGTCATAGTTAACTCATAATTCAGTGTGGGTACAGTGAAAGACACCATAAACTATTAACACCCCTCTAGCTTTCGCAGCTGGTGTAAATGCCTTCTCCGTCATTCATGCATGCATAATTGTAAAAAACCCAACAATGAGTATTGTCTTAAGACGTTCCAGAAATAAAGTACAACTGGATGTGGCTTACAAATTACGATCATACTTAGATTTAATGTTTATGAAGCAAATCATTTGGTTAAAGTTTGACTTAAACACTTTGAAACCGTAGAATAGTTACTGTTTAATGTTTCAGAATGGCCGAAATTCTAAAAAAAACATTTTTTTACATAGCGACGTTTCATCATTACTTACTTTGATACAATTTGAAGTTACATTTGTTTATGATTTTTAGTTAGTATTTCAACAAGACTGCAATACTAAAGAGTTATCTATATAGTTATCTGTATTAAAACTGATTCTCTAAGATACTTAGGAAGTTATAAGGAAGACTATTTAATCATATTTTTTAAATCTTGCGTCTATTGAAATAATTAACGTAACTATATACTTACCTACTACTTCATAAATTATAATTACCATAGTAATTATAGTATGTTACGGATTCTAAACTTTTAAATTTGCTGTTTGATTATATTGCCGTATATATCTTCGATATTGAAAATTAGCCAACAACAATTGAACAAATTCCGATTTTCTTTATTAAATTAATGTAACTAATTTACATTCGCAAGTGACTAAGAACGCCCATGAACCTCATCAATGATCCTTAAATCTGATCAAAGGATTATCAGAGATTTCTCACAGACGCGGTGGTAATCTTAGGACTAGGATGAAACACCTATTCATTTAACTATCTATTTGCTATATCAGGTATATTTTCATTACATATATCACTTCCATATGCAGCTAGTCAGTCCTACAAAGCTATGCCTGCTAGTTAACTTTTAACCTTTCCACAACCTTAATTATTACCTTGAATTTACATCAGTAAGAACATCAGTTTGCAAATTAACATAAGACACGCATGTACTCGTTACATTGCTAAATTTATATGCGATTTTGCAAAATGTTTAAATTAAGTTAATATGCTTAATTGACCTTACGTATGTACGTAAAACAGTTTTAAGATACATATAAAGATAATTTATGACGTTGGTTTTAAAATTTTAACGTTTTTTTAGTGTAAAGGAGGTGAGATACCAATTTCACATTATACTTGAAACTGTATAGTCTTATGATATAAAGGTTGCATTAAGTTTTGGTTTCAGATTATTATTTTTCATAAAGGAATGGACTGCGTGGTAGTTAAAAATTCTGTTTTATTGGTAAATATCTGGTTTTAAAGTAAAGGCTCTACCTATGACACTTTATTATGCGTAATTACCTATATAATTCTAAATTCTTCCCGCGACTCCGCTTGAGTCATCTACAACGATAAAAGTATATGGGTTAATCCATTCCATAAACTATATGTGTGTAACTAGTAATTTGTTGCGTGAACGAGTAACAAACACACATCTTCACAAACTTTCACATTTATAATATTACCTATAAAGAAAATATAAGATTGAAAAATAAAAATATAATACAAATAAATCGTGAGCGTGTCTCAGAAAGGGGTATAACGCCATCTAGTTGTAGCGTTGACGTAACGCATTTTCGTTTCATCGTTTCAAAGCACAACGATTTTAAAGAATTTACATCAAGCAATATAGAAACAGAGCAAACATACAATGTGTTAGAGTACACTTCTAGTAAAACTTAAGCTATGTTTTACTCGAGCGTAGGAAACGAACTTGAACCGAAGCCTTCCTACTTCCGCGTGCACTTCTAAGAAGCGTGATCACAGTGTTAGAGAGCAGAAATGTTTTTTAACTTCGATGAAGTTTCTGCTGTAGGGCGCTTTCATGCATCTCGTTTCCAGATTTTAGTTTTGACAATTTAATTAAGCGCCCTACATGAATTCGACGACACGATCTCTATTAATCAAATGATCATTAGGTATATATCAACAAAACGAAATAATTAAGTATTTCGTAAAAATCCTATCAAAATTGTTTTAAGCGTTTTCTAAACTAGATTTTGATTTTACATACTGTATCAAATTCGGCTTTAACGGCTGCGAATTCCAGTCTCGTTGTTGAGTCCGTCTCATTTATGGCAAAAAGGGCTGCTGAACATGGACAAGTAGACTAGAGTAACATTACTTATGGGAAACAGAAGAATTGAAGAAAATTGTTTAGAACTTTCAGGCATGCTACCGCAATGTTTCCTTTACTAATAATCTGTACTATGATGCTACCTTTGTAGGTAATATTGTAGCCTTTATAATGACATAACATTTTTTGTAAAAGCTTGTACTCTAACTTCGTTTCGTATTCAATATTCCAATCCCGGAACTACCAGCTTGAGAGATCACAAACAGTCCACCTATTCGTTTAAAACAATATAACTTACCGAAAATGAGGTCGTAAAGTTAATTTAAAACAACATCTAAAAACGGTAGCGAGATAAAATTAACACGATCGAGATAGAACAGAGGAACAATGGGACCGCTAAGATAAAATCGTAATTGATATATTTCTATAGATGCGACTGTAATTTGATGCTGTAAAAAATCTTAGAACGATTAGTTTCTTGTCATTGTTCGGAGATGATGCTAGAAGTTAATAAAGAGGTATTGTTATTTTTTTGCTCTTAAAAGAGATTTTTTTAATGGAAAAGAAAGGTAGTTCTTCGCCAAATTCTTTCTGGCAATAGATTTTTTGAGCTTTTGGTGGATATGCTATAATCCACACATAATGGAAACAAGCATTACCAGGTGGTAGGACTAGTCGTTCTACCGGGGAATAACGCCACACCTATTATTAGCGTGAAGCAGTTCTTGCGTTTCGGTGGAAAGGTGTGGTTGCCGGCTCACTTATATATGAGACGACCATCTTAGTCCTCGGGAGTTGCAACGCATATGTGATCGACTTCAGATAGATCCCCTGTTCTATAGGAAGTTGCTTACAGATGTCCATGGGCAGAAGTAGCCACTTACCATCAGGTCGACTGCATGGTCGTTTGCTATTTCTTTTTTATAAAAAATAAATAAATAAGTAGAAATCGCCAGCCCTACACAACTCTACACTCGCGTCTCAAGTTTCTCTAAACATTTGTCAATTCGGGAGGACTATGCTTCCCGGTTCACAAATAGACAACGGCCAACGACCCCAGCTTCCGAAACTGTTTGCAGTTCGAATGTTTCACAACTGTCATAACTAATGTGTTACACAACGGAAATAAGTTTACTGGATGTTGGATGCGGATTTACGCGTTGTTTGAAAATTTATCTTAAATAATTATCTTGTGATCGATTTCAGATAGATTCCCTTTTCTATATAAAGTTGCTTACAAATGTCCATGGGCGATAGTAACCACTTACCATCAGGTGGGCTGCTTGCTAGCTTGCTATTTCATATTTATAAAGAAAAACTTAAAACGTCTCTTAAAAAGTGAAAGAACGTAATAGTTCGTCTCTTAAAATTTTTACTCGTGGCTGTACCATTATTTATGTGTTTTTTTATTATACTATGAAAGTAGCAAATGAGCATGCAGTGCACCTGATATCCAATGGCCTCTGCCGCCCATAGACAAGTATGATCAATTCCAGATAAAATCAGAGCCTTATTTGAGGTAGGCCTCACGTGCAATGTTAGTCTTTACTAGTAATTTCGAATGCCTTTCAAATACGACATTAGCACTTGACAGAAGCAGATGTAGATAGAAGAAGAAGAACAAGAAGCAGATGTGTGACGTTGGTCAAACCAAAAACATTCGATAACCTACTTCTAAGGTATACAAAACTCAATAAGTTATGTATTGTAACGGATTTTCGTATATAATAATATTTCATACTTTATACGCATCTTTTCATATGTCATACTTGAAAATAAAAGATGTACATTAATCTGGTAAGTTGCAGCCTTGAACAATCAGTGTCATCTGCAGATACCCGATGTCATCGATATCTCTGACATGTATTATGATTACTTAGTACCCATTCACAATAACCGCAACCATGCGTTTCGCCAGAAAGATGGTTGCCGGTTCACTTACATATTAGGCGACCACTTTAGTCTTTGAGAGCAACGCATTTGATCGACTTCAGATAGAACCCCCGTCTAATAGAAAATGCTTACAGATGTCTATTGATTGCAATAAGTACTTACCATTAGGTGGACAGTGATAATGAAATTCTAATACGCACACCATTTTAGAAAAATCAGAATTAGATTAGATTAAAGATAAATTAGAATATAATTAATTATCACTGCTTTACGGCGAAGAAAAACATCGTAAGGAAACCTGCACATCTGAGTACTAAAAAAAAGTGTTCTCAAAGGTGTGTGAAACGATAGAACTGCTTCTCGCTGGAAATAGGTGTGGCGGTGGTACCTCACCGGTCGAACTACACTGGTTCTATTATATATTATAAAAAAACCACAGCGCAGCTGTAAAAACCACCATTTGGCACTGTGGTACATTTGTGGTACGTGTGAATAGCCACTTGCCAAGCTTATAAACAACGTACCACAATCGGGTATCAAATTGCTCGTCCCTATATCACCCCGCCCACGGGACAACTCGGGCATAAATCGAGATTGGGACATTGGGACAAAACGTGCAATTTATTGTTAAGAATGTCACACGTCCCGTATTGTGTTTTAAAAGATAACGGTGAACGCAATACGATTTTTGAAATTTTATAAAGTAACTAACGGTCTTTTATCTTAACGGTCTTTCGTTTGTTCTTTAAATCTGGAAAGGTGTTAGGGGATTTAGTATATCTGCTACTAGAATCGTCTCCACTCCGACACGATCGCTTGACGCTCAAGCGTCATTGTTGGGCGTACTTTGGGAAATTTCGTGGCCTTAAGATCATGTACATTCATATTCTGCAGCCAGTGCCCCCCATGGACATCTTTAATCAACTAGAAAGCAACAGCTTGATGTTAGCCACAGATGCGTTGCTACCCTTAAAGACTAAGTTAGAACGCTTCGGATAAGTATACCTTACCACATCCTTCAGACTAAAATACAGTAATGCATAGCACTGTTGTTATTAGGCAAAAAATAGGCAAACAAAGGGTTCTACCCTCTTTAACTAGTCTACGCAAACTGCAGATTTTCTTCTAGCTTCTGGTTTTTATAAGGTGTTAGAAATAGCTATTTACAAGGGCTTCCGGCGAAATAATAGGTCTACATTCAGCTTATACGCTACACTCCTTATATTTACCAATTAATCCTCTATAACTAGCAGCGATTAATCGATTCTCGGCTTCTCGTAACACTTTCATTAACAGTTCCCGCGGCGACTGGCTGATTACAGCAGCAGTTTTACCAATCAACCTCGCACCCGTTATGTTTATAAAATAAATTATTACATCCGATAACTTTATAACAGTTTTCTCTAATAATATCCTGTGGGATTAAAAAGGATAAAATCTATACTGTCTATATTATTTCATTATCACATCCTTCTATCAGCTTTATGAGATCCACTCTTAGACATAGAAGTTCCCTAAATGGGGGTTTATCTATAATTATCCTGAAATGCGCCATGATGGTAGTTTTGTAGGTGTTAATGTTACACAGTGAGATGATGCCATCTCCCAGATTTTGTCCCATAATAACTCCCTCTCCTACTATATTAAAGAAAGAAGCAGAAATTCTGCTATTTAAAAAAAATAACCCTCACCGCATGGCGTAAACTATGTCCTACTAAACTAATATCCACTAATAATCAAAAAACACGTATGTGAATGCGGCTAGAATCTCGTTTATCGCACCAATCAACAGTCTTAATATATTTAAAAGTTAAACCTCTACGGCACTTCCACAAATCTAATAGCGGAAGTTTCAATATAAAAGACTAACAAACGATTTAATTTAATCATTATATGCAGATGCATAGCAATAAACTTGCAGTTATAGGCATGGTTCTGATACACGACACCGTAACTAAAAACCGCTTTCATTCATGTATCATACCGTATCGATATTCAAGATATAGTAAACCGTTATAACACGATCAACAAATCAACGTGAATACCAGAGGTATAACTAAACTGTTCTCAATCTTACATTTGCTACGTATCTTTTTTTCTACACACTAAACAAAACGAAATATACGTGACGAATAGATAACCTCTTTCCTCAGGGAAGTCGGTTAAAAAAGGAAAGAGTGGAAGTATTTCACATTGTAATTGCGTTAAAACGAGTGCGTTAGACTATCGTAATTGAAATTACAACTTCGACATCGGTAACAACTGATATCTATTTAAAACAGTTACAGAACAAAGGGTCTTGTGGTTTGATACAAGCACCGCCGCCGCGCCTATTTCTGTCTTATAACAACATTTTTAAGCGTTTCTGTTTTCTGATTTAAAGGATGTGTACGAAGGCATACTTATTTCAAGCGTTCCAATTTAGACCTCAGGAGTAGCAACGTGTTTTTTTACAAACTCACGCAAGACTAAATCTATCAGTGCATGTTTACTAAACCTGAAACAATCATTGTAAAGTACATTCGATATGAATTAAAATGTAAACGTGCAAAGCTAATTGCAATGTAAAAATATGTACGAAAATGTAAACAATGATTGTTTTCAGAAAACAAACAAACAACACAGCACTAAACGCGTTGGTTTGCTTCCTCGTATTGTTCTTTTCAGTAGTGTCATTACTTGGACACTGATTTTTATAGTGACCTGATTGCTTGAATTTATAACAAAATTAAACTTTACCTAAGAACATTAATAGACTGCTTGCTCGTTCGCTACTTCAATATAATAAAAAGTAACCGTTTCCAAATAAACGATCGTATCTATCCGGCACCTATAACATTGATACATCAGCAATCAGTGAGCATCGCAAGTGTGTCAGAACGGTACAGCGCTCTTCTCACGACCTTTAGATCACATTATATGCTGATTCCCACACAACAGATGTAAGAAGAAATGTTACATGTATGATGTTTGTTATATGTGTGTCTATGTTATTTTAACCTGTAGTACTGTTAGATTTTACTTATATTATAAATGTGAAAGTTTGTGAGGATGCATGTGTTCCTTAATATTTCACGCAAAAACTACTAGTAGGATTTCGGCGCAATTTGGCCCAAACATAGCTTATTACCTGGATTAATATATGGGCTACTCATTATAATTAATCCTAATTTTTACCCGCCATGGTACGGAGACAGTATATGCGTTTTGCGTGAGAGGATGTTTGCTATCACTTTGGCCACTACTTTGGTGAAAAAAATAAGATTTTCAAAATACATCCACAGTTTTGATAACTGGTAGTCCTTTTATGACTTTGTGGACAATATTTATATTGAAATTTTAAATAAGAATGGCAGCCTCCGACGCATTTTCTAAGATTTTTTATTAAAATTCATAGGGAGTTGAATATGTTATTGCCACATCTACAAATTCAAAAATCAAATATAGAGTCATATTTTAATTTTTCATCCTTTTTTTAAATTACATTTTAGTCGCCGTGGGTTTTAAAAAAATAATTTTGCCTTTTATTGTATTTTAATAGTAGGTAGTAAAATTGAATTATAGATTTTGTGGAACAAACATATTTAAAATTTGTTTTTAAAATGACATTACAGTATTTAAACCCAACTGAATTAATTATCCAAGACATTTTAACTAATATCTTTAACGGAACTCAATGGAAGTGTAAATTAAAATCAAACACTCAAACTGGAATACGAAAGGAAATTACAGTAATAAAGTATTTAAAATTGTAAACGCCGGAAACATCGAAGGTAGTTGAGATTTCTTGCAAATGCTATTAATTTTCTCCATTCCCGGACGCCAATTAGGTTATTAAAAGACGTTTTAATTATATCACATCTGTTAAATCTTAGCAATTATGAATAAAATTATGTTATTAAATGTGCTTAAAGTTATCTTGATTTTTTTTATTGAATTGGTATTTTCTTAAGTACGAACAAGTTGTTTGATTCTATTGTAAACCCAAGTAGTTTACGGTATATCGGGATCTCTTTATATATTTCCAGTGAAATTATAATTGAAGTGTTTAAAAATGTTCATCGTATAAATCAAAAAATTTGGTTCATTTGAAATCATTCGAATCTAAACTTGATAAACTTCAAAAAATAAGTGCTTCTATTAAAAATATATACACCATAATCTCAAGATTTACTTATTAAAAAGAAAATAACAAAGCGCGCCCGTATGCCTTTTTAGATTAAAAAGATATATGCGTTTAGATCTAACATTCAGGAAATATTGAACAAAATTACTTAAAATGTTGTAAAATACAGTAAAAACAAAAAATCGGCCTTATAGTCAATAACAAGTTATTTATTTACCTAAAAATACCCAGGGATTTACGTACATAGTTACATATCACCCACAAGGCATCTCAGTGGAGCTTCTTATTATACTCGTTTCAAAAATTAAACATTAAAAGCTACAAATAAACCCCGAGGCCACAAAAAGTGTTTAGACGGTTCCCAAGACTATCGATAGAGATAGCCAACGAATGCAATAATTCCTCGGCACAATGATAAAAATAATTAATGACACCACGCGCACTGGTAATTTGTTCCAACGATTACGGTCAGAGAAATAAGTGTGCCGGCGAATAAGTATCTACTGCCATTTGTTTGCTAGGGTCTCCATGATACATTTTTGCAATCTAACTTCATTTTCTACGACCCGCTTATTGTCCCCAGCGTTGCTGTGCGGATAGCGCAGCACCAGTTTGCACAGATCTTTATCTAACGGAATAAATGATGTTCAATAATTTTAAGTTAGGATAGGATATGCTATTAATAACTAAAGTTATAAAGAAGATGTTGTTTACTTCAGGTTATTACTATAAGATAAAAAAAAAATCATTGTGCATTGAAACGAGATGAAAACTATTTTTTTAAATGTCCAAATATGCCCTGCATTGATTACTTAATCTGTTTATTTTAAATAACTCTATTTTAAAACAGCATAGATTTCATATGCTCAAAAATATTTGATTATTATGTTCCACTTCTACCGTGTGTGAATTTCACACACAAACTTTATTTTAAATTTTAATGATATAATTTGTGTTGTAATTTTTCGAATCCTGTTACACTGGGTTCATAAGATGTTAATTATACAATGCCATATGAACTTATCGTCATTAAAATAGTTTTTCGATATTATAATATTGTTTTGTTAACTATGATTAAATTACTATTATTTTATTAGAAATTTAAATTAAATAAGGAATAAATAAAGTATGTGGCACTCTAATTTACAGGTATTATCGTAAGAATAAATGCACGTGCGCATCGTATCTACCGTATAAAAGGCCGGGTGTGCTTTATAATTAGCGTTCATTAACATTCACTGATGACCACTCCATTAATGTCTATCAATATCTCGGTGGATCTAATGATGCGTGTGTAAACGCCTTAACATGTGTCAAGATGATTTGATATATTATAAGGCAATTGATTTATAAGGTTGAAGTCTCACCTTTATATGAGGCGACTATCTCAGTCCTCGGAAGTAGCAACGCATCTGTGGTGGACTTCATATAGAACCCCTGTTTTATATGAGGTTGCTTGCAATTGTCCATGGGCGGCAGGACCACTTACCATCAGGTGGGCTGCTTGCTCGTTTGCTGCTTCATATTAATAAAATAAAATGAAATAAGTAGTAAATGAGCATGCAGTCCCATTGATAGTAAGTGGTCATTTTCGCCCATTGACATCTTAACCACTCTTTAGTACAGATATTTTAATGAGAATGAAGTAGCATACAAGCATGCAGTCCACCTGATGGCAAGTGGTTACTACTGCCCATGAATATCTGTAAACAACTTCATATAGAACATGAAGAATTCTATATGAAGTTGCTTACAGATATCCATGGGTGGTAGTTACCACTTACCATCAGGTGGACTGCATGCTCGTTTGCTACTTCAATCTGATCAATCAATCAAAAAAACTCAAATTCAAAGGCGTTGTGTAATTTAAGCGAAATCATTTAAAAATTAAAAATAAATGACGGTATTACCTACCTACCTAGTACCTACCTTACCTAGTACCTACCTTACCTAGTACCCAAATTAATGAAGTAAAGCTAATAAGACTATCCAATATTAAAAGGAAAGCTCTTATCACTTACTTTAACCAAATAACCGAAGTCAATATTAATTTCAAAAACAAACGAAGGAGGTTATTAGCATCGCAATGCATAAATATGGCTTCGGTTTTTAAGGTAGACACAAATATACTTAACATGAGCGTAAAAACTCGTAAAGTCATCTTACACGAATTATGGGTACTACTTGGAATATAAAGAATAAAGAAGCCTTATTAACCGACTGCGCCAGAGGGAGGGTAATGATTTTCGAGCGTAAGTATGTATGTATGTTCATTTCTTTGGCACGCGCTACAGCCCAAACGGCTTGACTGATTGTGATGTATGACATATTATTTGAATCGTGTCAGTTTGCAGAGTGACATAGGTTATATAATTAAAAAAAAATGGCGGTGGGGGGCTACCTATACTCCTCCTGAAGTGGTTACTGCCATTTGTAGGCAACTTTATATAGAACATGGGAGAGTTCAATTGGTCACCTCATATGAAAGTGACCCGGCAACCATATCCTTCCACCGAAAGGGAAAAAACTGCACGCTAGATACGGGTGTAGTGGTGGTATCTTCATGCCGAACCATTTTATTTTTAGCACCTTAAAGTAATATAGTTTAAACTTACGTACAATAAAAAAACGGCGTATTATTATCTTCTCCCATCCCCAGGTATGTGTCTTCTCTTAGCCTGATAAAGGCATATTTGAAAATTCAAACTAAGACGGATAGGTGTATTTAAGACTTATAGATGTTACTCAAGCCTTTATATTGCTTTTGCAGGCGAGTTTAACCAAATATCGACACGTGTTATGACGCTCTGCATATTTTTATATTCTTAGTGGTACACGTGCGATGTGGGGTTTCGCGAATTCGTCTCGGCTTTAATCCAGTTTTTACGACCACTTTCTAGAGATTCCCGCTCCGTACCCTTACAAGTGCTAATGGATTTTATTGGTGCCAATAGCTACTTAGCGGAGTTTACTACCATAGGAGGAGTAAGAATGAGACCAGGCATATAGACGCAGTATTGGTTTATACGTTATGCGTAGTTATGTTATGTCGTATCATGACATACGTTTTATAATGGTGTCGTATCATTCCGACATTCTGTATGGCGGGTATTAGTGTTGATTTCCGAACAGGGATTTTTTTATAATGATTAACTTTCTTTTTGGATTTGGTTTCAGAATATAAAAACAAAATGTAGCGGATTTAAAAATCATTTCTATTATAGGAACCTGTTTAAAGAACCGATATTTATAATAACATATTAGATACGTATGTTGTTTAACGTTATGTATGTCCTTAACCAATTTAAAATTGATTAATTGAAATTAATTGCCGCATAAGTGATAACTTATTCGTCTATTTAATTTTCTTATTAGTTTGCTTATTAATGTATAGAAATTTGTACGTAAACTTTTATATTGCGTTGACATTTCTAGTCAATCCCTTTTCTATGGTCATAAAGTGGTTGATTTGTTTATTGTGTGACAATATCCATTCGTATTTAAAGTTTTATAGAGTTCAATAAACATGGTGCTTTTTAACACGACTGTGACGAGATTTAAGGAGTTTCGGTTTTTATTACAGCGAAGGCGGTATAAAAACGGTAGAGTTATAAATTTTGCGGTTACATAGTAATAGGTACGTATTTCGGTCATAGAGCAGAAGTCTATGTAAGGCTGCTTTATGCCAATTTTGTTATAAAAGTGATGGTAAGTGGTTATTGACGCCCATTGATATCTGTAAGCAAGTTTGAATGGAACAGGGATCCTATCTGAATTCAGTTACAGACGATTTGCAATTGGTATGTGGGATTTTTATCGCACTGAAACCCCCTCGGTAGCAGGCCGTACGCTGGCGCTACGTGCAGGACTCCGGGAACTCCAACGGAATACAACCGGAGCTCTTAGAGGGCGATGTCCCTATGAGCATTTACGCTCACCGTGCCTTCAGATGTTACGACGGCATGCGACCACATGCCCCCGTCCTTCCCGGGGTCGCTTGGCTGAACGGCTCGAGTACCCACTCTTGCCACCCGCAACCCGGGAAGCCCCCTTTTAGTCGCCTCTTACAACAAGCAGTGGATACCGTAGCCCTATCCTGGTCTAGGAACTACAGGAACATCGTTCTTATCACCTAACAAAAACGCTATATGGAAGACAACAGATCGAAGTTTGTGCCGTGTGCTAGCAGTCTTGATTAGCAATAACTTTTCGCAGGGTGAATTTTCTTTCCTTGGATATCATTGAAAGCGCCTGAAGGACAAAATCTTGGAGACGGGATCTATGTATCACGGTCACTTATTGCGTATATTAGGGCTGGCTGGAACTGATGTGAAGAAACATGTATAGTCATGTTCAGAACTAGAACTTAGTCTCTAGGGCTCACGAGTGTAATCTTCATAATGAAGGTGAGTGAGGATAACCATAATTTGTTCAAAAGTTTGTTTAGTACATTTAGACAAAAATGCCTTTTAAATGTCTAAACTAATTTATTTCCACTATTTAATTAAATAAAGTCTATTACCAATTGAAATAGAATTTATTTAGTTACAATAAAATATTTTTGTTAGTGAAATCGTGAGATACAACATTTAAATTTTAAAAATATCAATATCAATTGTCACGGATTACTGATTTAGCAAATAATGTAATAATAGGACAATACTTACATCACTATAAAAAGTACTTTGGAAAGAAGTGTAAAGAATATTATTTCGTTATTTTAAATCAGGTTATTAGGTTAAAGTAAATAATAATAATATTATGTTTATTATTTTTGTATTCTCTTCAGAGGAGTACTATTAAATATTAAAAGAATATTATTTATTTTAAAATAAAATAATACGGTTCATTATTACAATAATCACTAAATGAATAATTGCATTATGTTTGTCTCCAGAAATTATGCTTTATTTATTATTGTTACACAAATAAATCTATAAAATCTGAGTACTGTTTTTGTAATAAAATTCTAACATTATCCAGCCTTTGTTATACAAAATTAAAATTTTACGCAACTGCAAAAAGTGATCAAGTAACGCTTCGTCGGTGGCATTGTACCGACGAATTAAAAGTTCAAGTTCGTTTCAGTTACCGGTTGAATGTATTGCTTTATTTTGTTTTACATCAGATTCGATTACGTCTTTGGGATGAATGCACTGACATATTCGAGAAGACGCACTAGATTTCATTTATCTTTGTTATTTTAGCAATAACAAAAAAATATTAAATTAAGAAAGATGTGTTTTTTATATAAGAATGAAGTAGCAAGCGAGCGTGCAGTCCACCTGATGGTAAGTGGTCACTGTCGCCTATGGACATCTGAAAGCAAATTCATACAGAACAGGTGTTCTATCTGAAGTTGATCACAGATGCGTTGCTACTCCTCAGGACTAGGATGTTCGCCGGAGTTAGAATACAAGTCAGCCGGCAACCACACCCTTCCACCGAAACGCAAGTACTGCTTCACGCTAGAAATAGGTGCGGCGGTGGTATCATAATATAAAAGAAAGTAATAAATGTGTCACTCAGTTATCCTTTCTTTTTTTTAACCTTTCGTATCATAGATCATAGCGTCCTCGAGAATCGTTTCGCCGCCCGCCATTAATAACTGTGTTCAGATAATGGTTAGTTTTTCTGTGAGCAGGTGATTTAGAATCGTCGTCGTGGCGCCATATTGTGTTCTCTGATCTTGTGATAAGGCGGTAGGTGCACCAGGCGGAGAAAATCGTAGGGATATGTCATTAGCATGAATATTTATACGAATATACGACATAATTTCTTGTTTTTAGTTACATAAAAACTATATTTTCTTATTTACTTTTAGTTATTTTGATATACGTGAGGTGAACATTTTTAGAATTGTTTCAAATCAATGTATTTTTAAATTTTACTTTTAACTGAATGTTAAATTTACTATATTTAAGTAATTAACAATGGAAAACAACCATTGCGCTATTATCATATCAGCAATTAGACGATGGTAAAATCGTATCAAAAAGAGTAAAACGAACATTTTCTTTTTTACGAATTAAATTATTGATATACTTATGTTTCTGAGAAAACAGTTGCATTTACCCAGCAGTGAGACAATAATAGATTGACGATGATGCTGGTACTTATGTTACGTGTCAATAAACATTACTTAAAAGTAGTTATTAGTATTCTTGTTATTTAAAGCTACTGGTACAAGTCTGACTCAATTCCAATTAAATGGTTTACCTAGCGACTACACGAATGTACTGTCTTTACGTGTCTGCCTTATCGTACTTTGCAATAAGCTTATAGTCCGTTATATTTTTTAGATTTATTCTAAATTAAAAATAATGGAACAGAAAGTAGTTCTTGTTTCTAAGACCACAATTGAAAATAATGCAAAATATATACAAAGATTGTATTATGGAAATGGAAATTTTTAATTTTTAGGTACAAATTACAAAACAATCTATCATAGAATATTCGATATATTAATTATCAGTAAAAAACCAACACACCAATTTGTTTATATTTGCCGAAATAGAAACACCCACTCTTGGAAATTCCACAAAACTATCGATTTAAATATAAAAGCTTTTGCAAAAGATATTATATCTATCGATATAGCACAAATATACATTAGTAAAACCAATCTATCGGTAGAAGATAGCACAATTATTCGTATTCCCACGACAATCGATATATCGTGGGTTAACAATCGTGGGAAAAAACACAAAGGCACCGCTAGTTTATTGCCAGTGTCACCGCCATACTCTACCATCGTAGAGCGCTCTATGACAGCGGTTCTTAAAGTTAATGTTACTAGAGATATGGATATTCTATGGGTCATTTGTGACTAATGATATTTCATAAGAAAACACGCAAAGGATAATCTGACCTCTCTTTCTCTTTTATTTAATCGAGAAGGAAACCTTGAAAAGATGCCCGTGGAAACGACGTCAGGTTATCTGGGATTTTTTCCGCACTAAAACCCACTGGAAGCCTCTCACGGGAATGCGAAGAGAACTACGGGATCTCAAACGAATCGCAAACGGAGTCCACCAGGCGCGATGCCCCTTTCTGGCGCTTTCCCGGTGAGCATTACCGCGCTTACCGTATCTTCCGGAATTTACGATGGCTATCTATTCGCTGGACGGTTCGAGCTCCCTCTTGCCGCCTTCAACCCCGAAAGCCCTAAACACTCGGCCTAGGCTATCCACATATTTTTGCAATGTTTTTTTTTCAATAATAAAACAAATGATAATGAATTTCCAACACGCAATTTGAATCAGCAGTGTAAGATTAACTCTGGACCCATGGAGGCGGTTACAACTAGACTATGTCTACTTATATTATGCAACAGTATAGTAAACAATCGTGGGAAGACTGGTTTATTGTCAATGTCGCCGCTTTCCGTCCATAATTCCCTATTCTACTGCGCTACAAGTTACGGCGCTTGTACGCTTTGACAGTGATTCTTAAACTTCACCCTTGACATATAGATCTTTACATAACTTTCTTAGGAGTAGAATTGATTGACTTGCAAATATTTAGAAATATGAAATGAATTCAGTGACACTTATCAGCAGTATCTATTTAATGTAGGATTCTGTAAAAGCAATACATATTATGTTTTGCCTCGGGAAGTACCGCACACCTATTTCTGCAATAAAAGAAGTGGTTAACGCTGTTTTAAACCGATTTAAGAGAGACAGTTATTCAAGGCGTTTCAATTTAGTCCACAAGAGTACCAACGAATCTTTGGCCAACTTCAGGTAAAACTGTAATCCTATCTGAAGTTGATTACAGATGTCAATGTGAGGCAGTGGGCAATTAGGTACTATAAGGTGGACTAAGTGCTCGTTTGATACTGTCTTATTATTAAATGGGAGATGTCTGATTGAATGTCGTTTAGCAATAACTGCCTATTGCGTATTCGAGCTTTATATGGTATTATTGTTGAATCGACTTAAGCGTCCAATAAAGAATATTTTATGTTCTAACATTATAGATTTAATGTAAATAATAGCAATGTTTATTGATTTCTAAACAAAATTAATATGTCATAATTATATAACTTGCGTAGCTCAATTCTACACATCTGTTGTATATATTAATATAACTTAATAAATAATTTCTATAAAGTCCGCGGCAAATGACAAGGAAAAAGTTTAGAACCGCTGGCCGACGGGAAATTGCAGAGCCCATCTGAATTTGAGATAGAGATCTTGATGGATAGATATAGTG
Source organism: Cecropterus toxeus (assembly GCA_018249875.1). Lineage (NCBI taxonomy): Eukaryota > Metazoa > Arthropoda > Insecta > Lepidoptera > Hesperiidae > Cecropterus > Cecropterus toxeus. The sequence continues at coordinate 21,463 of DWNE01000026.1, forward strand.
CCGCTACGAAGATCTGCCGTCTATTGACTTGAAGCATCCTTTGTTTTAGAACCGCTGTTTTATTTTAAGCTTGCACGATTATCATCTTTATTAGCAAAAAATAAGGGTGGTAATCGCTTGAATAAGTCTATAAAGATGAGGTGCAAAGTAATTAATTATAAATTTTAATAACTCTTCGAACGTTGGTTATATCACCTTAATTGGCTTGACAGGTATATTTTGTTAATTAACTTTGTTAAGTAGCATGTTCTTGCGTCTCTGGCGTATTGTATGGCTAGACGTATTGCAATTCTTCCTAAGAATTGCAATACATCTACGCCATGAATCTACTCTTCTACACTATGAATTATTATATCGAATACCCTATAAAATGTGTTACATCTGAAATAACAAATAATTAAATATTTCTGAGTATTAGACTTTAAGACTTTTTCCAAAATCGATTGAGCTATCACAGTAGCCCAAATTCAGAAATCTTACTTCGTATAATACCAAATTTAAGTTCCTATATAAGCTACGAAGTAAAATCGTTAACGTGATTCAGAAAGGGGTACAGCGCCATCTAGTTGCAGGGTTGACAGCTGCTTTCATAACTCATTTTCGTTTCATCAAGTTTTGTTGTGATTTGCATATTTCAAAAATTAGGATAAAGGTTGGCTGTCTAAAAATATCGTGAATATAAATATAATAATAAAAAATATAATAATAATTCCCGCTATGAAACTAAACTAGGTAAGCTGTTAGTCGATTAGACTATCTTTAATTAAAGCTATAATGAGAATCTCATTTAGTTCCTTGGGCGTTCCTTATAATTAACGTTGGCAACTGATAAGTGCATCTCGAGTTTTTGCTCTATTTAGCCCAGACTTAGAACAATAGCGGTTGCTACGTAACGCAGTGTAACGTCGTTATTGCAACTGTATAGTAATCAGTTGCTGCAATAACGGAACGCCTCCGCTGTCCCTCCCCCAAAACAGTCGTACTGGCGACGAGGAAATAGGCTCCTAGGAATACTTTAACTTTTATATGTATGAGGTTTCATTTGCTGAATAAACGCTGTAAGGAAACTGTCAAAGTCTCATCTATAGGCTGTTACAGGAATGATATGATAAAAATATTTTTTTTATCATATCATTCCTGTAACTGTAAAATAGATTTTTTAAACCTCTATAAGGATAATATCTGTAGCAGATATTTGATATAAGGAGTTAAAATATTGGTTATATGCATTATTTGATATGCATATTATGCAAACAGAAATGCCTTTTTTATATAAATGTGTAATATTAATTGTCTATGAAGACGTAACTCCATCTAAGCCTGCTCGCATACAATTTACTCTATTTGAGGAGTTAAGTACTTAAAAGAATGTAGAGATCGGTGAATATGTATGTTTCATGTACGATAAAATTATGGTACTGCTATACAATCTGGATTGAAATACCATCATTTTGTTGCTATTTCATCTTAAATCTTTTTGTTTAAAATAGCTAGCGTTCTTTTGAACTGTATATTAATCATGGATTCAAAAGATAAACGAGAATTTAGTTCGAACAAAGCTGTGGTGGTAAGACAAGGACCTGAAATGCACACAATAATGCTCTGAATCGGTTGCGATATAGCATGCAAGACTAATTTGTCCTTTCTTGACAGCCTTGTAGACTGTCACGAACGTATAGCAAACTTTTTTTGGACGAGCGCGCTGAGCAAATAGGGTTAAATAAATTGCTCTTAAATCCTATAAGGTTAGTTGGGGTAGCATCAGGGCTGGCGTAAAACCGTACGATTGAAATTGAAGACCAAATTAGCCAGATTTTAAAAAGTTGGCGACTTCATATACGACGTTATGAAAATTAGTACATGCCTCATACAGCAAAATTTAAAGAGATGGAAAAATAGGACTACAACGTCAGTGGGCGGATTTTACCCCAGGTCCGATATTACTCCAACGCACCTTAATAGCCCTATTTTTACTGTCTTTATTCTATATTCTATTTAAATTCTAAATGCCGCCTCATATTTTATATAACACATACGTATGTAAAAGAAATAAAATATTAGTAGAACGGAATAGCTCGTGTGGCAGTCTTACGTACGAATATATAGTCGACTCCTTTTTTTGTCACGAGGGGGAAAACTTCAAAAGGTACTGGACGCCGTGGAAGCCACGCCGGGCTATGTTGAATTTTACCGCACTAAACCCTCCCGGTGGCCGACTTCCGCGTTGCGAAAAGGACTCCAGGATCTTCAAAGGAACACTACCGGAGTCCTCTGAGCGCAATCCACCCAGGTGAGCGGCTGGGCCGACCACATCGTCTGGTCTTTACGACAGTATGCGATCACATATACCGCCGTTCTTACCGGGGTCATGTGGCTGGACGGTTCGAGCTCCCACTCTTGCCGCCCGCAACCCCGGAAGCCTTCTTTTAGTCGCCCCTTACGACAGGCAGAAGATACCGTAGCCCTATTCTCTCTCAGTATTTTTATTTTTTTATTATTATTTAATTATAATTTTATTTTCGTTTCATTGTGCTGTACATAATTCTTCGTGGCTAAAGATTATTTCTTCTTCTTGTTCTATTTTGATTCCGGAACTACAGGGACGATAGCCGAATACCTAGTAGGTAACCATATTTTTACAAAGTCCGCAACAGAATTCTAATGCAAAAATAGAATTCTAATCTATTTGTGGTCATAATCTGATAGAAAAAAAGTAATAAATAATGCTTTAACGATTCACGTATTACCAATAATTCTATTTTAGATTTGTTTCCGATCGAAGATAAATGAAATTAATGAAATGTATTAATAAGTCTGGCATGTCTTTTAAATCTATTGTTTGTCAAACATGTTCTAAGGAACCAGTTGAACCCGAATACCAGTTCTATGACAAATTATCTAAATGATTACAGTCGACGAACTCGGATCTCTGTCATCGATAAAAACATTTTGACTAACCAATTCTCACAAATCAGGTCGATAGCCAGCGTTTTTTAAACTATTTAGTTTTTGCATTCAATGGCAGATATATTCTCGGAAGTCGCATCTGTGTTACATCCTTAATTTGTACCTGCCATTTTATAATAATTCTGATTAATAACTTAGTAGATTATATTTATTACGTGTCGCAAAATAAACGCCGAGCTTATATTCTAATCTGATAGTAATATATTTTCGATCGGCCGTATTATTTATATTCAATTAAAAAACTATATGCATTTGTTTATGGATTACGAAATTTTATAGGTTTTTAGGGTAATAGAGAAACTCCGATCAGGAATGACGGGGTCAGGATGATCGGTGACCTCCGAACTCAAATGGTTCATTGAGCATGGCAGCTGAGCGCCATCCATTGAGCCGGTCGCCGGCGTAGCCCGTCGCTCAGTGCCGATCCTAAACACGGAACGCGTCACACGCGCCCCGACTGGCTGCGTGATCCGAACGCCTTTGCTTTTTATATTTGTACGCGCGCACCGGTTGGCGGGAAACTTGACAGTTGTATTATCTGTTCGAATATCGTTGTTTACATTTTTTGCTATGAAATTTGTTTGAGGCTGCAACTCGGCAATCTGTAAATAGGTTTAAGTGTGTGATGTGTGTTTAGATAGTGTATTCCAGAATCGTAAAACGTCCTGAACGAGATGACGTCCGTTTACAATGAGGTGAGTGCACGACATTTAGCACTGGCATTTAGGTTTTTGTTGAGAAATTCGTTTTGTAAACTGGTCCCCACTTGCGCGTGTTGACATTAGTATTTTTGCTAATTGCTGTCCGTTTGTGTTCGTGCAACGGTATTTTAATGGTGATTGAGATAGAATTGTTATCTTGATAGTGGATTATGAAATAACGTAGGATTTATATTTCATTTACTTACTGCGGGACGCGTATTTGATATTTGTCCTCATTAAGATGTTCCAATAAGGATCCAATAAGTTAAGTGGAATTCCGAAAAGAATGTATTGCGCAACAACAAATGAATAAATAAAAATACATAGTATGAAACAATGTCTTAATTAAGAGTCAATACTTCTAATATATGTTTTTACTTTATGTAGAAATTAAATGGGTTCAGGCAGTACAAATTTGTTTAAACTGCATTACACTCTAAGGGCATATAATTTGGCATAGGGGTTCCTTGTAAAAAACAAATGAGTATGTAGTTAGTTATCATTAATGGAAAATTATCCCCTAAAGGTACTATAGGGGATGAAAGTGATAAATAGGGGATGAAAGTGATACGATATACTTACTTCCATATCTAAGCTATTTCAGGAATTTTGGAATTTCATCCCCTAAGAGTCGTAAATAGAGGTAAACCGCTACACAATAGCGTTTAAAGGATTTATACCAAGTCCAGGAAAAGTCATGTCGAATCGCTAGTGCATAATCAGGTGTGATTTACAATTCGATCGGTGAATGTAAATAACATTAGTAATATAGGTATGAACTTTAGAAATGTTGTAACGCAACAAAACCGTCACGAATTAACAATGGTACCTGTATTCCTGTCTTGTTACGGTGAATTATCTATATTAATGTACCATTAGTATAATATTATAATATTGAAGCGGCAAACAAACAAGTCCATCTGATGATGAACCACTGCCGCTCATGTACCAGATGTATACATGAGCGGCAGTGGTAAACAACGCCAGATAACATCACACACACACACACGCTTTCTACACTCATAGCCCCACATTAGGATTTACTCCTGTGTCGTGGGTGCCATGGACACACAAACACGAATACACAAGGACCCAGACCAAGAACAGAAATCTAAACTCATCATTCATATTTCTGTGTGGCCGGGAATCGAACCTGGTACCCACTGCGCGTCAGACTAGCTTAGATTTACTAGCTTTCATGCGATACCCATATTCATCCTTCCCCCCTTTTTCCCCTTATTTCCAGACGCTTTTTTTTAAATTATAATAGCCTATGTCGCTCTGCAAACTGAGACGATTCTAATGATATATCACACGTCACAATCTGTCAAGCCGTTTGGGCTGTAGCCCTAAGGAAATGGATATACTTATAAACAGACATACATACGTACGCTCGAAAAACATTACCCTCCTACTGTCGCAGTCGGTAAAAAAACTTCAAACTCAATATTCGAATAAGGAAAGTGTTGATAAACTGTTTTAATAGTATTTCCCACTTGGTAGCTACAACCATAAATATTGACATAACCAATAAGTTGCCGAAGAGGTCACTATCAAGTACGGTCAAGTTAGTACGGACTGTTTTGACCTAAGAGTAAAAGGAACAAACGTTTGTTTTTTAAAGTGTTATTACACTTTAAAAACAAAGGTATGTTCCTTATGTAAGGTTCAAAGAAGGCACTTGTGTTCTTTAATTTTAGCAGTCATTTTCACATTATTATGCAGAAGAAAAAGCCTTTAATTAAAATTCCTTGAAAAATCCTTGCCTACTTACAAACCCATCAAAATCGAGGTAATTGTTTCAAACGAAAAAATGTATTATTAATTATTTACACAACATTATTATTATGTAAATTACAATAAAAAAACATAATCAAAATACATGTAAAATATCCTTATCAGTATATACGCACATATATTTCAATTTGATTTCATTTTAAAATATGAATATAGAGCTTAGTTTGTGAAAAATTTTGTCTGACTCATTTAAGAAATACTAAATTTGTTTAACTAGAAAGAGTAATACTCTTTAAAATGTGTATGTCCTAACCGGGATCGAACCCGACCCCGTCTACGTCTCAATTTAGTATGTTGACCACAAGGGACTCTATTGTAATAAATCAATACAAACCTTAAGTCCCTCCCTGCCCCTTAGTAAATATAAAAAACGCACAATAATTTTAAGTTCAATTCATGTTAATATATATTATGTAGTAACATTCAATACTTATTATGAATAGTTCAATTCCTTAGTTCTTATCATGAATAGTTTTCGCTTTTACGTTTACCGAACCGACATTAATCTATAAAACGAATCGCATAATGAATCACTTTCATTGATTTGAATAAATGCACACAATGTGTTCGAAAGCTCTTGAAAGTTACATTCGAACCCCCGGGGTGCTTTTGAAAATGAAGCAATTAGTACTCGGTGGTATACTTGAAAGGAAAATACAGTTACTATTACTATTGAATCGCGGTAACTACTGATTGTATCGTGAGAATTTCATTTTGTGATTCATATCGGAAATAATTGTTACCTTTAATTGGTTGAACTTTGGATTGTATACTAAAAGATTATTTCGATTCGCACGCATGTGTATGGATATTAAAAAAATATTAAAATACGTCATTTAAAAATATATTAAGTCAATACATACAAACACAAGGTATGTACATAAAAGTGGAGGGTGGAAAGCTTATTTTTGATAGCTCCTAGTCTACAAATTATATCTTATTACACTCCAAAGAAAAAATATAGGTATAATCACCGTCACATATGCACCTAGCAATTTAGATTACAGATCATAATTATCAAAGAAATAAACATGTAAAAATACAATATAAATACATACATATGTAAACGCAAGCACACGCACAATCACTTGTTGCACACAAACGAAAAAAAATCTCAACTCATTCCTGGGAGAAGCACGTAAAAACCCTAAGTATACCAATATAAAAAAACAGTTATGCTTTGACCTCGGTATTTAAAGAATAATTAGATGAAGCCACCTAAATTCCGTTCAGTCGTCATCGCAACGTGAGTACACTATGATTTGGAAATGAGGTTCGAAATATTACACAATGTATGTACTCAGAATATTTCGTGTATGCATTTCAATTGTTATAAACACGTGGCGACGTCTTCATGGTAATTCGAGTATTTGCTCATTAATTATCGTTTGCGCTGTACCATAAATGCAGCTGACTATTCTATTCACTGTAACGTGGTAGAGCGGCCATATATTGATGTCTTACACGGACTGTGCTGATTTCTATGATTTGGAAATGAAGTTCGAAATATTACACATTGTATTTACTCAGAATATTTCGTGTATGCATTTCAATTGTTACAAATACGTGGCGACGTCTTCATGGTAATTCGAGTATTTGCTCATTAATTATCGTTTGCGCTGTACCATAAATCCAGCTGACTATTCTATTCAGTGTGACATGGTAGAGCGGCCATATATTGATGTTTTACACGGACTGAGCTGACTTTTAAGTTTTAAGTATTAAAACTTAATAATATATGGTATTAATGAGAACATGATGTACGGAATATTTCTTGTGTGTTATATATGGATAATAATTGAAACAAATTAAATGATATATACTATTGAACGTTTATTTATCTATTTGACTACTCCTCGATTTATTTCGACAGCCCGACAGGACAGGAGAGAAATCATGCTGTTTTTTTGATTTATTAAAATTTAATCTGAAAAATGAAAGCACTGAAAGTTAAATACGTGTAAACACGGGACTAAGTTGACACGCCCCTAATTATAATCTTATATCTTCTTTACCATACCTTTTAGAACCCATCACAGCCATTCATAACAGTTCTGTTTCTAGACAGATAAAAGTGTGGCGGTGGTGTTTCCGGAGTTTATATCCTATTTAGAATGTACAAGTCCTCATTACCCGAAAAGTGTGGTTCATTCCGCATCAAACCGTCGAAAATAACTTGTGCCGTATGAGTACATCCTATCAGTATCTTTATGTTTACACTACCGTGTTTACTTTACCTTGCGTTTGCTACACACTGTTCCTAAGGTTTACATTTGGAGATCTGTTCTTGTTTTTAGCGTATCTTATCTTCATCTTACTAGCGTATTTCCTTTGTCCTTAAATTTACTACTACGTCTTCGTGATTTGAGTGTATTCTTTTAAAGATTTTTACTTCTTTGGCAATATTTTGCCTCCATTGACTTAATTTTGTTACTTAAAAATTATGTTTGCTGCTTTAGAAACTGTTTTTATGATCTTCAAAATTTAAACCAAACTTATCCTTTGCGTATGGCTAACAACTAGTTCTTATCCATAAGTAAATCTGCCAAGGAAATAAAATATCAAAATCGTTATCAAAGCTTGGTCCGTTACCTCTCAATATCCGTATGAGACCGTTACAAACAAATATTGACTGGCGATAGCTATAAATATATTATCGTCGATATCACCACATAAGACCACTCGGAATATTTATGAGTCCCTTTTCACACTTCCCTGTTAAGTTACAACAGTTTATTTATTGATAGCTTTCGATTGTGGTCTTTTCCGTAATCACAATCTTTATGGATAGCTAATCGTTGTTAGATATCACGATTACTCATAAATTAACCCTCCGTTCCACTTGACCTTTCATTTTATATAAGTACTTTTTTTATTAAATAAGTACTGTACAACATTTGTTATTTGATCCGTAATTCTTAAAATTGTGTTGTATGTGTTTCCTTAGTGTGTTAATGAATTCGATTAATTTGCATTGATAACATAATCATCTTATTTCTTTTGACCTCATAATTCAATCCACTCTTTCAGTTCATCAATCTGACCGGTTGCAGTAAGAGCACTACAAAACATAGTCAACGTAATGAAAGAATTTGACACACTTCAATATCACTTTCTCTTGGCAAAATTGTGATAATGTGCGATACCCCTTATTATTCGTAGTTTGAATGCTCAACAGGCACTTTCTCTGCAATCATTTTATATTGATCATTATTTTTGAATTACAGAACTGTGTTGACATGCAAAAGGGATGGACTTGTTTAAATGATTTGATTATTAACAGTTTTTTCATCTATTCCTATATCAGTTTGTTTTAAAGTCGGCGCTCATATAGATACTCGTAGGAAAGATTAGATTCGACCTTGTAATCTAACAAAATATGTTGACGGGACTATGTACCATGTACTGTATATGTAAGAAACCACCATAGTATATTTAAATTATTTTTTTTCTTTTTGGTCGGATTTCTATTTTTTTTTTTTAAATTATAAGTATTTTTAATGTCGTACTTTCCTGTAGGCACTAGTATGATATTTCTCAAAAGTATCTCCGCTGAAATTATTAGTCTGATAAGATCAAGATAGAACGCATTTCTTTAAATTCTCTCTGCCTAAGTAATGTGAAGCATTGTTTTATAGATGTTCTGTCTTATGAATACTCTGCGTGAGGTATTTAATTGTTAATGTAGGCAAGTACTTATATAAAGTGTTTATTTTGTCTGTTATTTACCATTGCTTTGTTATTTTTCTTCAAATCAGAACATAGCAGCGCGATCCCTATACCAATTTCTGCTAGATAGATGTGGCAATGGAGGCGTGGATATCATTTTCATATCATCTAAAGTGCCCTTACATCATTGTGCAAGTTTCTTATTTTGTTTTTAGTATCTTCTTTGTACAGCTTTTTAATTATTATTTATATCTGGTGATTTATTAGTTCGTGACAGTGTTTACATTTTGTTATTAACCCACTTTCTCATACCATTTAAAATAGTTCCATGATGTAACGGTTAAAAGCTTCTGAGTGGTTTTTATCTATTTATTGTAAATACAAATTACTAACTACTGCAGTTTACTAAATAGGATGAAAGTTGTTTTAAACGTGACTAAAACGAATGTGTTGAAATAATCGTAAATCATTTATTTGAGTGCTTTCTTAGAGCTTCTTATAAAATTCACTCAGTTCAGCTTAGTTTTAAATTACCTCTTTATCTCCGTCTATACCATAGATATGATAAGTATGCAGTCCGAATGTACCTTCGCCGTACTTATAATAGGTATTCTACCTTATAAAAATAGTATAAGCATTGTTCTGGTATGAAGAATTGGGTAAAGTGAGTCAGTCCTCATGGGTAACAATGCGTCTATGGTAAAGCTCAAATAGGGCCTTAATCTTTGTCCCGTTAGTTCCGGGACCAGAATAGAGCTACGGTCTGCCTGTCGTAAGAGGCGACTAAAAGGCTACCGGGATTGTGGACGGCAAGAAAGGGAGCTCAAACTGTCAAGCCAAGCAACCCCGGGAAGAGGGGGTATCGCGCCATGAGGACTCCGGTTTCGTTCCATTGAAAATCCCGGAGGCTCCACGCAGCACTGAGGACAGCCAGCGGGATTTACAGTGCGCTAAAATTTCCACATAACCCGGGTTGTTCTCATGGCGTCGGATACCTTTTGAAGGTTTCCCCCTCGAGAGAAAAGAGCTTTAATCTTATCTGCCGCTGATTACTTCGGGCTTGTTTGCCATGTAGGATTTTTTTTATAATATTGAATTCAATGATTATAATGTACGTGTATCACATGTCCGTTTACTTCTGTAAAAAGTATAACCAAAACGCATCGCTCGATAATCGTCAGAAGAATTACACGTATCGTTACACATACGCTACCAAGTCAGATGGACCGTTAAATTCCTCGCAACTTTGTAAGACTTATCCACCGTAAGTGATTCCAAATTTGTTTTATTGCCGCGTTCCAGACTTGACGTACTGTATCAATGAATAATAATACATTTTATAGCCAATTACATTGAGGGAAAATATATTAGTATCTGTCTTGTGATTTTGAAATATTGTTACCAGAATCGTATATGGAAAAGAAGTTTTAATATATATATAGGAAATGTATAATACTTATATGTTTTATATGTGTGGAGTGTGTAGAGTAGTAGTTAGTGTTAGGTATATAATATGGAATATATAGAAGAAGAAAAGGACACTTTGTTAAATGCTTTTGATTTTTTGATATTAGTTTACGTTTAAGTTAAAAAATACCGTCATTTGGAAATCACAAAAAGAACTTCCGTTTATACTTGAGTTTGATATTTATGGTGTTTAAAATTTAATCGATCGTTATTATGTTCATCAATATTAGATACTCCAATATCGCCATTAGTAAACATTGATTAGGTTATGGCGGTTGGGGTGACGTCAGAAAAATGAGTCATGCTAATGCCAGTTCATTCATAGCTTTTTATTTTCACTCCCAAGGTGAGTGAACGTAAAATGGGCTTGCTTATTAGGCAATTTAGGGATCTTCAAATTAACCACACTTCCCAGTGCTAGGCGTGGGTCTTCTCTTATAAGAGGGCAGGCAATAAAAATAATAATAGCAATAGTCTTTCGCAGGCTAGACTTTACCTACCTTTGAAATTATTATAGAAAATTATAAGATTACGTTAGAATTTAAATGAGTCCATATGGTTTTCTGTCGATATCAAAAATATAAATATGTGTTAAACGATTCTATTAAAAGTATTTATCTCTCTTTGTTCAATATTAATTATACTGGACGATTGCAAGGGTAAGTAAGCAAATTATGCAGACTTATGCAGCAGCAATTATGCAATATTGTGACAAAAAATCTAAGCTTAACAAAAATGACTTTTATTTCCTTAATGAATCTTCCTATATAAAAATATTTTTATCAGGATCATTATATTAATATGTACTAAGTAATTTCTGCATGGTCTTTTACGCATTCAAGATTTCTTTGGTTATCTGTTCTTGCCTCTATACCACTCCTGTTCCATACCCCCATGAGTAACGGAAACGATGCTGTGGGTGAATGGAGCCCTGTCGAGCATGAGTCATCGCATGCCGTCATCCTGCCCCCGCCATAACAAGCCATGAGAAACGGAAATCTCCTAAATTATACACGAACATGCGGACGCCGACCTGACCGATACCGACTAATGTCTTGGACAGACCAGAATGGTAGACATTTTGGTGCCATATAAGTGCCGCACCCAGTAATTTATTGGCAAAAGTTCGTGAGAAAGACAAAGTTTTCTAGTATTAACATTTTTATATCTCAGAAGTCATTAAATTTATCATCATTATTATTATATTGATTTCTGACTTGAATAAATTGATTGTCTATACGTATAGTATTTAAAGTATCTCAACTACAATGCGTGCATGTTTCAGGACATCGTAATTAAATTTATGATTAAGATAGGTTTGTCCGTAATTCGAAAATCAAATCTTTACACAATATGTCTCTTTATCCTAAAAATCTTTCTATTTTCTTCTCTTCTTTTATCACTGATTATCGAAGAAGTCTCGAAGCTCCATACGTTTCCTCCAAATTTTTTGTTTCTTCAGCTTTTATTATTTGATGCGTCTGAAGGAGGGTAATGTTTTTTTATTCCCCTTCCTAAAATAGATAACGTTTCATTTTGATTAAATTATAATTCTGTATATTAGTCATGTAAATAATACTAACCGTAAGAACATTACAAGACTTGTCATGTACTTGACCTAAGGTTTCCAATTACGCTCATTTCATTACCGGCTACAAAGTAACCTGACTTAGTATTGAGTTACAATATTTGCTCCTAATCTACGAATAAGTTGAATATAGGTGAATATAGTTTTTTATGATAAAATTCACTCATACTGACGGTTTTGTATATTTTCACGTATTATTAATGTTCGCATTATGAAACACAAAAAGGAGGAAATACAGTTGAAACTGCAATATTTTTACATACGATGATTTTTTCGAGCTGCCAAAAGGATTAGTGCAGTTCTCTGAAACAATTCATTTGATTGTGACCATTATTTTTTCGTTAACACTTTCTTTTATTTAATATATATATTTATTTAGGGAACAGTATAATCAAAATCGGTTAAGTAGTTTTTAAAATATAATAAAACTTATAAATGCAACCGATTGCTATAAAGAATAGCAAATAAAGGGTAGAAAAAAGTCAGTTTAGTTTATTTTTTGGAAGACTTCGAAACTGTAATAAAAATATGCTTTTTATTTATAACAATGTTTCTAATTAAAAACCATCTACAATTGAATCGAAAACAATAAGGTCTCTGCAAAAATACTACCAAGAAATATTTTAAATATTAGCTGTCAAAGATAGCAACGCTATAAATGGGGCTCTCTTCTGTTTTATTTCAAATAGAATTTAGTGGCAGTGGCACTTATCAGACAAATAGCTTAACCGTTTATTTTTATCGCATAAAAATAACATCAATAATAATCTCTCCAAGAATGCAAACACGTTAAAGTAAAAGCGTTAAGACTAACATACCTGACCTATACCAGTCATATAAATAATCGTATCAATGCTAATTCACTAACACCGTAACCTCTATACGTTTCTATTTTATTGCTTTTAGCTGGTTTTGTAACCAGCTCTGTTATAGAATCTAATGATTCCAGGTTAGTGTACCATCGCAAATGTGTTATTGATAAAATAATTAATCTTGCCGCGTGACTTATAAGTGGTTTTATAATAATTGGTTTAAAGAAAGCCTACATAAACACACGATCCAATTAAATAACCGAAAGAGCGATAATGACGGCTAAGTGTTTATACGGTAACCAGCAAGAGCTAACCTAATTAGTTTGTTGCAATATTCCATTATTGTAACGTACATTCCGTCCAGCAGTTCCGTTCAGCAGTGGACTTTAAATGGCTGATTGATACCATCAGCCATTTGAAGTCCACTGCTGAACACAGGCCTCCCCTAAATGTTGCAACTCTAACTGGCTCTGTGCCTTCTGAATCCAACAATTTTTCGCTGTCTTCTTCAGGTCAGATCCACCGGGCCGGGTGGCACCTGTCTTCCTTTTTCCTAAACGTGGGCACCCCTCCAGGATCTTTCTTGCCTATCAGTTAACGGTCATTCGACCGATGTGGCCAGCACATTGGCACTTCAGCTTGCTAATTTTGAGATCTATGTATGTGTGTAAGCTCAATTTATTTGCGGTTTCCATCGTTGCGTATCCTGTCTCGTAGCGATATTTCAAGCATAGCCATAGCACGCTAAGCGAAACTAAGCTTTTAAATGTTGCCTACAATGAAAGACCACGTTTCGGACGAAATCTGGAAACCTGCATACAACAAAGACGACAATCACAACATTCATGGCCGAGACGTTCAATTCCTGTAATTTCAATGCAAAAAAAACGAAAACAATATATGTAGTAACTTCCTAATAAGTATTATCTTTAACGGTTGTATATGAAGCGGATAAACGATAAGTGAGATACGATTTCTTCCCAAAAATGTACAGTTCAAAATACGTTTGGGTAACACATTTCAAAGAGTATGTTCTTCTTCCATCATTAAGAACTATGTTATAAAAATATTTATCATGATATATAGGATTATGATATGATTTTAGTTTTGAGTATATTTTTGACCATTCTACGCCGAGGACTGTATCGTCGACAAGTACATATCATACCTTTATATAATTTGTAATGTGATAGTCATTGTCATCGTTAATGATTTTTATTTCATCTATCCCATGGCCGTTTACTCGTTGTATCTAATAGTTTGTGAAACTAACTTCACTTTCTATGGTTGTCTCCTATTTATTATAAGTGCTTACTTCCTAGCCATTACATAAATATTTCCTAGCTTAACTACCTCTACTCTTTGTTGAGACAAGGCTGCAATTGCCAAGTTGAAATATAATTTTATTGTGAAACTAAATACTGTACTGAGTTTTTGTCTTATTTTTACCGTCACGCTTTTGGGCACATCGAGGTTACCGGGTTTATAAACAAATCCTTGATGACACACTTAATGTTTTCTTTAAATAAATACTTGGATTATTATTTTGTGGCCTTACAAAATCCAAATTTTATCCTCTTCTAATTTATGTAACTTAATTTTTCATTTTAATTTGTTATTTTCTTGGGTCATGTATATCTTGGGTCATGTATATATATTTAGTTTAATTTATGAAGGAGAATATTTTTCAATGTCACATTTTAAATGTAGTCTAATTCCCATCACGTTATAAACATTAAGAGCTCAACGTGCACGGCGTTCGTAATTATTTTACACGTTTTGCGTAATATCTTCCGGGCAATTTTATACACGAACCATTCATTAACTAGTTCAAAACTACACTTACGGAGTAAATTATAAGATAATAATATGCATACGTATAAATAGAAATATGATATACCATTCAACACTATTTTAAAAACAATCATTTATAACCTGGATTATAAAACAATAATACCCTTATTTGTACATTAAAACAAAATAAGAGACGCCAAAAATAGTATTAGGCACAATGTAGTATTATATTAATTTTAATCGTTACACATATTATACAATTGGAAAAATAATTGATAGTATTTAATTTTTTTTTCAAATGTCATATCATTTGAATCAATCTGAGTTATTTGCTACTCTTCAGATATTACATAATTATAATATGAAGTCTTTTGTATGATATAAACCGTGCGAAACCAAGGCAGATCATAAGTTACAATTAGAGCAGAGTTTTCGTTTGTGAGTCATCGCATAAAAAATAGCCTTCGCGAGCACCCACGATGAATGCGATTAAGTAGGTAGATAAGAACTCTGTCCAGTATCCATTAAATAAAATTTAGTAGCTCTGCCGCTTGAATGAACACGCTTAAAGCCTAAATTTCATTTTTGTGCCTAGAATACAAGTTTAAAAGACAAATCCTCTTCAAGACTCATTTACATACTCACGACGCCAACGTTTGGGATTTGCCAACAGAAAATGATAACCTGATCCATTTAATGTGACATTTCTCATAGTCATAAATTTCTTAATCCAAAAAAGTGTGATACAACAGACTCAATCAAATTATAACATAAATATAGTTTCCAAAAAAAAAAGTTGACACTTAATGGCGTCATCATCATAATTATGATCATGATGATTTATTTACTGGATATACTGCTTACAAAGTTGTACGAAAAAACTAACGTTATTTCTTGATGAAATCCTTACCATTCGTATACTAACTTGATCTTTAATATATACATCCTTTACATAGTACAGGGTACTGAATGTAAAATAACGTACACTACATCATATCTCGAACTTGATCCTGAAATAAATCTAGTTTGTTTGTATATCAGTTACTTGTTTCCGGACGGAGTTCTCATTTCTTCGAGTCGAGAAATGTGAGCTTACACTTCAACGGCATCAAATAACAGCTTTCCAACTGTTGCGTATCCCGGCCGCGTCTTAGTTTCAAGATCTTGATATTGAATGTCTTGTGAATTTATGGCGACCTTGTAGAAATACGATATGCCTGATAATATGAAATGAATTTTAATTTATCACAATTGAGACGTATACTCCTTAAGACGATCTAATACATCAATTCCCACGAATTATTTCTGTTCTTCAACTTTTTGTCAGTGTAAACGAAGTCACGGTAAATTAAGTTTTTGTTCAATTCAGTCAAATAAAAACAAAATGTTTTATAAATAACAAATAAGAAGTGCAGAAAATAAGTATCTACGTGTAGGCATGCCATTGTGGCTTTAATTAGTTTCTGCTTCATTGTGCAATGTAACCAAATAAGCTCCTTGCTTTGCTATCAACCTCTGAGCTCCGTGAGATCCGACGTGGGAGTGATTCCTCAGTGACGCTTGACTGATGTTACCAATTACAAGCAAATTATTAACTCGCATGAACAATCCATTGCGTAAGAAGTAATAAACAATATTCTAAAGATACGAGTATAATTGGCTCTTACACGATATTTTTGTTGCAGCTGTTTTTTTTTTCATAAAGGATCAAAGAGCTGTCAACACAACTTAATTAATGCAAACTGTGAATAACATTAGTTACATTAAATTATTCACAATATTAACCAAATAACTACCAGTTGGTTTTATTCAATGTTATGTGTTTATTAAACCGAATATCAATGACCATCTTCGCACCTCCTCACCCACGAATGAATATCGATCACCATAGTTGATAGCCGGGAAATTTTATAGACATCCGAAAAAATAACTTCGCCCCCGCTTATCAAGAATCTAATTTTTTTGGCTCATCATTCTTACGGGCCGCCTACAAATCACGCATTTGCCTATCGCTCTTGTAGTTGTATCGAACCCTGACTGAGACATTCCAATTTATTATCATAAATGGGCCCGGTCTACCCCGATTAAGATACTGAACGATTTATTCGAACATAAACGTTTGAACCTATATCTGTGGCATAACTTAAAATTATGCGTTCTTTGAAATCATTATCATCGGCTTAAACGTTTCTTAAAATAACCAATTAATATAATTCAGCTATCAATTTATAGAAATTACTTTACCCAACCCGAATATGCGTGCTGAATCAATTTTTATAACTGCGAACTTGACCTTGCCGTTACATCATGCTTTGTTCGATGAATTTAGCGCTCTTTAATGCTTTTGTAACACTTTATAACGTCACGTTCGTTTGCTTAAAGCCGGACAAGATAACCACTTATTGTTACATATAATTAATGCTATTAAATGCATTAGCATTGTTCACAGTACCGGCTTAATCTCAACTTATCCTATAATTCTGTTCGAGACAAGGATCTAGATAGCTAGGTGCGCTGAAACAGCTCTATTGAGCGGTGCGGAGCCTTTTGTGTCCACAGATACTTTCTAATTGACCTTTGTCTGTACCAAGCTGCATGGAAATAGTCCAAGGCCAGCCACCAGTGGCGGATTCGAGATCCGGTGGTCACGACTACAGTCTACCTTACTGCCCGATAATTGCTACATAACAATCCTGTTACAAATATTGATAAGACACGTTTTAACGATAACTTTTTAAATATAGTCGCCTCTATCAATATACGTGCGTTAAATTTAATTTATGAAATATTGCAATAACATAATTTAATTAACATGTTGATTTTTGTAGATGAATAAATTAGCAAGCATTAAAAGCGTATTTGTTAAATCGACGTTTTTTTACTATAATGATTGCATCACTATATTTAAATTATTTATTACGCTAGTTGAGATATCTTTCTTGTCTAGATGTCAACTTGTGAATTAAGAATAGTCATTTTAGTACCTCGAACCGGAAATTAGCCAAGGATTAAAAACTTATTGTGATAAAGCGATACTGACGGTTTTTGCACTTGAACTGAATGCCTAGAAATTCCTAAATTGCTTTATCAATGTTATCGTTTCCATTCATATTTTCACGGTCACGATCCACTGATTCTCAACGAGATCGGTCATTCAACCGGAACTCAATTTTGCTCTTTATGCCTACTCAAGGCAAATTACTCATTAACGTCAAAGAAGATATAAAATTCAAATAAGCATTTGGTAAAAATGCAAAACTGTACTATTGTACTGTAAATCCTCTAGACTCGTAACGACATTTTTTTCTTAACAATTTAGTTATTTTTTTTATATTTGTAATATACTTTTTTGAATAGTGTAAATTATAAAAAATATGAATGTATATTCTGTAAATCTATTTATTGTTACATATTATAGTTTTTAAGCTTATTTGAACTTCAAGAAGTAATTCAATAGTCAACTCTAAAACCGGTTAAGCCTCTTGATACGACCTCGTTGTCCGCATGAAGCGTAACGAATATATTTTACACGTATTTCTTATTATGCTTATTTATAATAACATATACGAGTAATTGGTGCCAAATGGACTTTTACTTTTAATTAGATGAATTATCTTGGTACCTGTTTTAATTTATCGAACTCAGTTTATTAAATAAATGATGGAGAGTAATACTATTAAAGATTCGTCTGGTAGATAAGTCTGTCCTCATAAACACACCCACGTCGTAGAAGCTATCATGGACGCGACCGCCGTCGTACGGGAACTGCTAATCAAAAGCTTATAATCCTTCTGGTTTGATAAGCATTAATACAGGTGTACATACAATCTGAAAGCCGCTGACCGTGTGACCCACAAATGTGCGCTGAAAGCGCACGCGTCGGTAAAGCGACCAAATACACGAACCTTATGCACACGCGATGTTTCTTGATCCGCGACTTTATTTGTCTCTACACTTCCTTGATTAAAATCAAATGGGTTATGTACAGTTTTTTCAACTAGTATCTGAAGCTTTAAGCCAGTCTGTATTAAATATTTACTCGTTCTGTCATTCTTAAAAGATATCATTAGTCTGTCGTGACTAATTTGAGTAAATTTATTGCTTACGCAGTTAGGGGAGCCAATAATGAGCGTACAGTCAAATGCGGGATCATCAATTGGATATGACCAATTGTATGTGTGGAAGCCCTAAGTCAACTTACAACTTGCGAGATAAGAACGGTACGGAATGTTTTATTAATCGACCCCATTGTTTGTTCTGCAGGTACTGCCTTATAAAGCTTCTCACTTGACTATTCATGAAAAAAGATAGTCTGCCCGCCTATCGTCTGATCTTCTGAGAGCTCGTTTGTAATGCTCTTGAATTTTAATACTACAAATTGAAACATTTATTCAATCCACTTTAGCTGATTCCGAACCAGGTAACGAATTAAACACTGATATAAATGTCATTTCTTTATCAAAGTGAATTCGTCTGATCGCTTTAACATGAATAGTGAGTGTATCTTCAAAGCTTTTAATGCTATCTAGCATTATTCACATTAATGTTAAACATTTATTCGCCGTCATATTCCGCGGATGTATTTGAGAATTAGCGATAGACGAGCATTCATGCCCTCAAGGTTATTGTGGAGAATTGTTAACATGCATGCTCACTACACCTTTGAATGAGGGAGTGATCAAAATAAGACAATGTCGTGTTGTATCTCGCGCAATGCATCGGGGACCACCGGCCGAGCACATTTGCATATCTCCGGTCGTACGGTCAACCTGTTGCACCGTACCTAGCGTCTACACTCTAAGTTATTTAACCGTTAGAAGTCCTTTTTTCCGCCTCGCGTTTCGTTTTTAACGGGTCCGTGGTTTTATTTAAGCTCCGGCGACTATTGCATGCGCCTGATCTGCATTGTATGTTATTCTTCTTATTATGTTCAATTGAAGCCGTTCATTAGTAATGATATAGAGCGCAATAGAGAGCATAGAGCTCACTGAAGTGGATCCAAATTTGATTGCTTTGCAATTGTGATGCTCGAAGTCAAAATTGAAGATGACTGAAATGACGCACACCAAATTGCTTTAATATGAAGTTATGAAAATTTCTATTTTACAATGATAACTTTGCTTTAAATGTACAATCTTTGATCAAAATTTATTTCATAGTCATGTGGTTTTTTAATCGCATCATCATAAATTACCTATATTTCTATAATAGTTTGATATGTTACTTATTTAAATCAATAAATGATGAAACTTTTTACTAGGTGAAAATATAGTTTTGTATATTCGTATATGTTAATAATTCGTAAATATGTTATGTATATAATATTTGAATAATTATGTTTAAAAAATAAATGTAACCATAGAATTCAAAACGTATATTGTTCGTGGTCTATAATTAATTATTCGGAAGGGAGCAATAATGTTGATGAGCCGGCCATTGAAGAGCCAAACACAAAGAAGATAATGAAAATGATCCTATAAGCAAGCAATCGGTCAATTAATAAGAAGGTATAAAAATATTTTTATATTGTTACGTGTCTGAGGGCTGAACTCGATTGACGTTTGTTTATTCCTCCGGCAAGGATTTGTGCTTAGACTGTCGTGTACCCGTTCTTTGTTGGACATCTCAGTAAGGTTGCGGATTATTCACGCTTGTCCACTATCTTGCCCGTTGACGTCTGTTCTCAGATTGCTTCGCCTACGCTTTCCAGATTAAGTATCTGCTGACAAGTCTATTTAAACATACGAGATTTAAGATTAACTGTCATCGCTGTAACGCGATCTGATGTTCAGTAATGACATGAAACTTCATTATAATATTTTAATATTTCATCTAATAAATAATCGAAGTGTTATTTAGATCTATTATTGACCGATGCTGTTAGAATGAATCCAAAGATAATTATTTTTAAGATCCACTTTCAACTACCTAGTTTGCTTTATCTTCTCCTCTAATTATATCAGATATTCGCAGACAGTGAAATAAATGAGTTTTCGTTAATAAGAGAAATCTAAGATCAACTGTGAAGGCATTCTGAGCGAATTAGTAATCTTAGGTTTCATTTTCTGTTTCTATTAAAGCTAGTCCATTAACAAAAATGTTTAATACATTCGTTCGTTTGTCACTCTCACTTTCTCTGGCGTAGAGTGAACGATTGAAATTCTGTTCACGATCTCAAGATTGTAATTCAGTGAGGTTGTCAGAGGGCAATGGAGCTTTTAATGCGAGAATTCGCTCTTGATAATTCAATTCTTCTCTGTAAGGCGTTGCAATGTTCACAAAAGAAAAAATATTGGCTTTGCCCGCATCATATTCACGTGCCAATTAATTTTTTGTAAGCTCGTTCGACACTTCATCAATTTTTATATTATGTTCTCCAAGAGGCTATTAGTATTCTTTGATTGTATATGTAATATGGCATAACACACTCACGCGTCATTACCGTTTCAACGGTTTTTGAGGTAAAATGATCAATTCGATTTTATAAATTTTCATGATGTCAAGCACTAAGATAGTAAGTAAACTGGGAACCAAATAGTACCTAGAAATAGGTGATTCAGTGTGGTACCTCCCCAATCGAACTGCAATGACAAAATTTTAGGTATAAGCGCCACTGATGAAACAACACTTTCATTTCAGACAATGAAATTATTATTTTTTAATCCCACGTACACACGGGCCAACGACCATGACGAAAGGCACTTAAATCATTACGCGTCTTCTCAAAAATATTCTAAATATTTATTAGTACGTCATTTGCAAATCAATTAAGACCGCTGTTTTATTTTATTGCCTTGACTTTCTTCATATATGGAAATGTCCGTTTTTATCGACGACCATTACTAATGTTTATGCAAACAGTTTATTAATTGAGTATTGTTTGATTTCAGCAACTTGTTTTACGTTCTTTACCAAGTCAATTGTAAAGATTTAATGTCTGTAATTAAAAGTCTGCATATTTGGAGCTCTTACAGGTTTTACTATTGCAAATTACATAGAAACAACGAATCTTATAGATGGGTGACCCCTAGGGATAGGTTTCTTTAAGTCTTTCTGTTTAAGGCTCACAAAGCGAGGATCCATGTTGTTGTATATGAGCATCCTGTCAAAATCATTAAAGCTATAGTCTTATTAACCGTCATATATAAAAGCATAATCAAAATATTAATTATCAAGCAGAACTCAAGCAAATGAAGTGTAATTGAAAATTTTATTGTTGGTTTGAATGACATTTGTTCTATGGGTATTGTTTATCACAGGCAAAACATAATGACTTTCACTGAACTCCATTGTTGATTCATTGGGCAAGGTTTGTTTTTAATGAAATGCAATCATTTGCTTATTGTTCTATGATGGGTAGATGAGGCACGGAGTGAAGTTGGTTCAAGTTGTAATGTATCAGCGTATTAAAATATTTATGTACGTCAATATTTGTCGAACCCAAAATTTGTAAAATGACGTATTTCAGAACATCGAAGAAGCAAATAACATGCTGTTCACCTGATGGAAAGATTTTTTGTACTAATAAGTGACATAACCAAGGCATTTACGATTTTCAAACTACAGTCACAAATTAAAAACAAAAAATCAACGACAATTATTTGCATCATATACCTAAGTATAATTAATTCGGTATTTTTATTTATTGTTAAGTTTTTTCCTTCTTCCATCTGCCGTTGCTGGATTTGATTGCTGGGCCTAGACCTCAACTAAATGCCGCCAGTTTAGCTACATTTACCTGTTGTTTTTCTTAAATTTGGGTACCACTAGAACTTCCCGCAGTGTTTGTCGGTTTTCCAAGCAATATGACTATTTGCAGGTTTATTCACAAACTAGCTGAAGAACCTATCCGTGCTTCACTACGGGATGTATCATCGCCATAATAATATAATAGTCGCCATCTTTAAATTGTCCAAAACATTGAAATCTAACGCAGCCTACAACTTGACCAAAGTTAAATAACCTACGTCCATACAAAATTTAACGTCGTTCGAACTAGTGCTTCTTGAGTAATTGAGTAACAAACCAACATAAACATCTCATTTTTATATATTAGTATAGATTAAAGTTAACTCAAGATATGATGGATTACACAGACCGTGATAGCTAGAACTTGTGCACATCTTTCATACTAATTGGCGTCATTAATATTAAAGATACTGTAAACACAACCAATTAGTCGCAGATACAGGCAGTCCTAATTAAGGGCGATGTGAAATTGAACTGTTTATCTAGGATCTATGTTAGTATATTGGTTTCCTTTGATACTAAATCGAACACTAATAGCCTATTGACTTGCTGCACGTATAATTTTCAATCAAGACCCGCGCTACACGTAGTAAATCATTTGTACCGGTGTTACATGGAATTGTATATAGTTAATAGCACATATATGGGAAATATATAGTTATTTATTAAGGTGATAAAACGGGTACCGGTTTAGGTGTCACCGCCCCACTCATTTTCATTGTGAAGCAATTCTTGCGTTTCGGTGGGAGCAGTGGAAGTGCAGTTGCTGACTTTCTTATGTTTTATGTTACTTTTTTATCAGAAACTAATAAAAAGCGTTATACTAAATATTTTTATTATAACAAAAAACTGATTGTTTAAAAAATGAACTGAAACTGTACACAAACAATCGTATTTAAGTGTAAGTCGGGTTTATTGTTTTAATACTTTTAACAATGTTACTTGTTTAAATTATTTAATTTCAATCATTTTTGATTATTATTTTCTGTAAATGCTTGGGTCTTCACGCTTACTTCTACAACTTGCACCATCTCCCTTACAATTGCTTTAACTAAAAGTGGGAGTGCAGTTCCACTTAACCAAATTTGACAGCTATCCAACGCACACCCACAGTGTTTAAAACAATAAGCTTTAGGAACGCTGCGAAATTTATTTACACAACCTCCGTTGTAACAAATTGTGGTTTACGATCTCTGATTGATACTCATTATGGATGATGGATGGGCGTATCCACCATTATTTTGAATTTGATTTCCTTAGTTTGAAATACCACTTGGCAGCTTGATAACTCTGCTATTTGGCCGATTATTTCTGATCATGGGCCTATAAAAGGGGATTCGGGCAAGGACCCCTTCTTAGCAAAGGCGGAGAAAATAATTCTTCAAACAAGAGGATCTGTCTATTTATTCTAAATCCCTACTCAGCATAGAGCGAGGCAAAAATCTAAAGACTAGTCGCTCTTTTTTTAATAACCGACACTGTTGGACATCTCTTTTATCAGAACTATAGCTATACCCCTGGTTCTGATAAAATAAATCCTAAAAAGTTAGTACGTTAAAGTTGTTAGCTTAGAGTTAATCTTAAATATTCGTTTATTCTTATACGAATGAAGTCATAACTTACAAATATCTCGTGACTATTCTCACTTTCATTGGAAATTTTGTTGGGTTTGAATATATTGTTCCAAAACTTGATTGTATTGACCTTTCTCTGCTATTGACACATATACCTACTTATAACGAAATGCGGCTCCCAATGTTCATTTTCATTTTTTCTTACAAATTTAACGTGTTTCTAATATGTTTGAAGTCGTGACATTAATCGGTTCTTGAGACATATTCATTGGCAACATCGACAAATCGTGAAAGATGTCGCGAGTTGCAAATGCAATTTCTCAACTGCAATATAATGGTTATTGTCAGAAAATGTAAACTGTCGATAGTTAAAGCAATATCTTGCTAAACATAATTAATAAAGTCAAGATTATATACGTGGAAAAATACTCTGTGGTGACTGCATAGGTTACCGTGTATTTTTTTCTTCGAAAGTAATACAATCAACACTCAGAAAATATAAAAAAATATAACGTAATTATGAGTTTACATTTTTAACAAAAAAAAAAATGGATTCAGAAGTAGTACTCTTAACTACCCTTGCGACTAAAAAGACTTCAAAATTACGACTCATCACGAATATGTTTGAAATCAGTATCAGCTATCAATCTGCTAATATTCCCGAGGTGGTAGAAACAGTGTACCGGGGAGGTACCACCGCTTTAGTTATTTCTATCTTCAACCATTTCTTACGTTTCGGTGGAAGGGTGTTGTTGCTGGTTGACTTATATATGAGGCGACCTGAGTCCTCGGAAATAGCAACGCAGCTGGGATTCACTTCAGATAAAACCCGTGTTCTATATGAGGTGCTTTTAGATGTCCATAAGCAATAACCACTTCCCATCAGTTGGACTACATGCGCGTTTGCTACTTCTATCTTATAAAAAAAATAATTGGATAGTATTGACTTTTTCAACAATATATAATAATTATATTGTTGTTACTAGTTCTATTGCCAAAACGATTGTTTTCGTCGTGAGCGGCTGTAATCGGATTACTTATGTTCTTGTCACGAGCAGCCACATTCGGGCCAAGGTCTTATATTTCACTAATGTGTGCTATTCATAACAATAACAGCTTAATGGATGTATTGTGGGTTTGATGCTACGTAGTGTAGAATAAGGATCGTTAAGCTTCTGACAAAATGGGTGAGGACTGTGTTTGTTTATTTTGAAGTAGCAAACTGTCGCCCTTGGACTTCTATAAGAAAATTCCTAAAGAACAGGGGCTCTATCTATTTTTTTTTATTAATAAGAAGTATCAAACGAGCAAGCAGCCCACCTGATGGTAAGTGGTTAATAAGCAACTTCATATAGACCAGGGATTCTATATGAAGTCGACCACAGATGCATTGCCACTCCCGAGGACTGAGATGGTCGCCTGAGGCGAGTCACTCGCCTCATATAAAAGTGAGCTGGCAACCGTACCCTTCCACCGAAACGCAAGAACTGCTTCACGCTAGAAATAAGTGTGGCGGTGGTACTTCCCCGGGCGAACTACATTGGGTCTACTACCTGGCAAAAGAAGGCCTCTGAAGTCAATCAAGCGTTGTTTCTCCTCAAGATTAAGATGATCGCCACATATGTAAATTAACCGGTATATACACCCTTCCGAATCGCTAGCCCCGCTCCGGACTAAAAATAGGCTAGAAATAGGTTTTGGTACTTTCACAGTGAAACCATACTCATTTTGTTAATGTCATTTTAACATTAGATAAGGTAAGCAAAATAGGTAAGATAATCTATAAGCCTAATTGGTAAGATATTTCGGAAACACTTTAACCGTGATTTGTCAACAATCTCTTTTTAACACTTAATAAAGCACTTCATAAAACTATTATACAAATCTACCTAAAGTTGTGAAGTAGGGTCCAATGTAGGAAATAATGACTTCGAACCTACATATTCAAGCCATTAAGGTAAGCTTTGAGGAAACTATTGCCCGGATTTGATTATAAATTTT
The DNA here is from genome assembly GCA_018249875.1 of Cecropterus toxeus. NCBI lineage: Eukaryota > Metazoa > Arthropoda > Insecta > Lepidoptera > Hesperiidae > Cecropterus > Cecropterus toxeus. The sequence goes on from DWNE01000026.1 coordinate 47,582, forward strand.
CTATCGAAATGTCATAAAGCAGAATATCTTACACATACAATTCCGAATTTGAGGTCAACGTCGAGAGCAAGCTTTATATCGCCAGCTGTATTGTAAAGATCTTTCCACCAGAATTCCGTAAGATAGCAAACCTATAGATGTGTTTGAAATATACCTAGGATTACAAATGTAGAATGAACTTCCTCCTGAGGCATTCCCGTAGCGCTATAACATGGAGCTCTTCAAAATAGGTGCGAAAAAAGCCCCACTTCAAAGCCAGTGACGACTCATTTGATATTGCAAGGGTTCAGAAGCGACCACTTTCCACCAATTAGCTCGTCTGCCTTATCTAGGTTTAGGTAAAAAAGATCACGTTGACTGAAAAAAATACAATAGAAATAAAGCCATTATATTGGTGGTTTTGACATATATTCATGCTTAGAAATACTTTAGATACAACATGTTTCGGATAAAAATGTAACAAAAAT